>SJXQ01011340.1:0-167661 GCA_006408695.1 Aepyceros melampus
GGACACGACTGCGCGACTGAACTGAACTGAACTTTGGAAAACAGTATGACAGACTCCTAAAAAGTTAAACATACACCTACTACAACCGGCCATTCCACTGGAAAATATTTACTAAAGAGAGAAGAAAACACATGTCCAAAAACCAAACCAAAAAAAAAAAATGTGTACAACTTCAAGCCAGGTACATCAGTCTCCTAAAAGTCTGAAAAACCACTCTATTAGAATTCAGATAATTCACTTGGTATTCACTTGGCATTCATGGATTGAGAAAGTGAATTTTGACTATCTGAAACCAGCAAGGTTTTTTTCTAAGAAAACAATTGATTGACGTGCAGCTAAGAAGTTTGTGTCCATAATGCTTGGCCCAACAACTTAACCCCTTGAAAGGATTCTAGCTGCTGTAATCCCAAACACAACAGTCAAGAACAGAAAGGACTGAAGGGCAGTGGCTCCACTTTCCTGGCCTTCCTATCACAAATGAGGGTGTTTAAACACAGAGTAATTTTATACACTTCTTTGAGGGAAAATACGCTTCTAATATAGAAAATATGGTGTAGTTTTTTATTCTCCTCGTTTCATATATTATTTTGAATACATTTCTCACATCATTAAACAGTAAAATGATGCTTCATATCTGCATAATGTATTACCAATGATATTCCCACAAAGACAGGATCCACTTCACTACTATATTTAATATCATCTTACCAATTTTTAACTGTATTTATTTTTTATTGTTATAACTATCATGCAGTAAAATCGACACTTTCTCTTGGTGTACAGTCTTATGAATGTTAACACAGGTATAAATTGATTTACAAACTACGACAGTCAGGATGAGTTCCATCACTCCAAAGGACTCCCTCATGGGACTTCCCTGCCAGCTCAGTGGTAAAGACTCCGCCTGCCAGTGCAGGAGACGGGTTTGATCCCTCATTTGCGAAGATTCCCCGTGCCTCGGAGCACCTAAGCCTGTGCACAGCTTTTGAGACTGTGCTCTAGAGCCTAGGAGCTGCGACTGCGAGTCCTCGGGCCCTGGAGCCTGTCCTCTGCAGCCAGAGAAGACCTGCAAGAGAAGCTGGCTCACGGCAGCAAGAGGAGCCCCGCTCTCGACTAGAGGAAAGCCTGCACAGTGAGGAAGGCCCAGCAGAGCCAAAAATAAAATAAAGTTACTTTTTTAAAAAAGACTGTCTCATGCTATTCTTTTTTGGTCACACCTACCTTATTCAGTTACTGATCTGTTTTTTCTACCAATATAGTTTTGTCTTTTTAAGAATGTTTCAGATAAATCGAAATCATACAGTACACCACCTTACAGGCTGGTTTCTCCCACTCAGTATTATGTCTTTGAGATTTATCCCAAGTTGATGCCTGTGTATCAACTTTGTTCTTTATTATTTTGTTCCTTATTTATTGAGGTGTTTCCATTAATAGCTCTTCACTATCACAAATAAAGCTACTTGAACATTTATGTACAGATTTTTGTATGAACAATCCTCTTTACCAATTTGATAGAAATGGCATTTAACATGGTAATTTGGATTTTATTATTAGTGGTGAGACCTTTTTTATATATAGTTACATTTCCTTTTTGCTTGACTTCTCTAATTTCATATAAAGGATGTGCCTAAATTAAGTTTCTCACCTTTTCAAACTGAATTTTCAATCTGATCTGAAAACCCTCAACATTCATTCATTCAACAACTCACAGATTGCCTAAAATGCAGTCTAAACTCGAACTCTTATTGCAAAATTTCAGTGAAATCTATAAGTAGAAAACAGGCACTAAAGAGAACTTGAATTAGTAAGAAATTATGTCAAAATTAAAGTAAAGGACTTTCCTGGTGATGCAGCGGATAAGAACCCACCTGCCAAAGGGACAAGGGTTTGATTCCTGGTCCGTGAAGCAACCAAGCCCCTGTGCCACAACTACGGAGTTCAAGCTCTATAAGCAGCGTGCTGCAGCTACTGAGGTCCACATGCCCACAGCCTGGACTTGCGATGAAAGAAGCCACCGCAATGAGAAGCCGGCGCAGGGCAACAGGTAGCCTCTGCTCGCCACAACTAGAGAAAGCCTGTGCACAGCAACGCAGACCCAGTACAACCAAAATTAAATGAATAAAAAAACTAAAACTTTTAAAATTAAAATAAAATATAACACTATTATATTTTAATATGTAAAAGGCAAATATTTAGTAAGTGTTGAATGTGCCAGAAGAATCAAGAATCCATTTATATCCTCTTTAATATAAGGAATTCACTACATCTTTTATTATAATAAAATGTCAAATAATTTGTGAAATTTTAAATAGGCCCAGGTTATTTAAACACTCTTCTCTACCCTCTCTCCTAAAAAAAAAGAAAACCATTATGTTTTGGCAACAGATAGAATTTAACAGATTAAAATGCACCAGGTCAACATAAGCCCACTCACTAGAAATTATTAAACATTATACTGTAACTCAATAAATGATTATGGTTTAGTAACAGGTCAAAAGGCTGATTCTATTTTTAATGAGAAACTATGGGATTGGAGGGAGAACCAGTGCATTATTTTAGGGGTAAGAAAGAGCTCTTAAAAAGATCACTTGACTTCCTCCTACTAAAATCCTTTCCCCACAGTAAATCACAGGAAAAGACCATAGCATGGAAAAATAAAGTTAAAATTATTCCGTGATGTGTTATGCTCAAGGATAAACTAGAACACACGCATAAAAAGGGACTTATATTGCCTGAAAGTTACCTGTCCCCACTGTTGCCACTATAATCATCTGAATAACCACTCACTCCCTCAGTTTCTTCAAATTCGCAACTTCTCAACTTCACCAACTTGGCTTCCAGTCAGGCCTGCCCCAAACTTGCTGTGTTAGAGGCCACTAAGTTCAGGTTTGATGCATGAGGCAGGGTGCTTGGGGGTGGTGCACTGAAATGGCCCAGAGGGATGGGATGGGGAGGGAGGTGGGAGGGGGGTTCGGGATGGGGAACACGTGTACACCTGTGGCAAATCCATGTCAATGTATGGCAAAAACCACTACAATACTGTAAAGTAATTAGCCTCCAATTAAATAAATAAATTTATATTTAAAAAAAAAGAAGAAACCACACACACACAAAAAGGAGCTCTTTACTTTTTAGTCCTGACCAAAGTTCCTCAAAAGTATTGGATAATGTTGACCATTTCTTCCTGAAATTCTGAACTCTTATTTTTATAGCTTCTAACACACTTCAAATTTTCCTCTTCCTTGATTGCTGTTTCTTAACCATCTTTGCCAGTTCTTACTTTCTGTCTAACCTTTATTTATTGGAGCTCTTCAGCCCTGAGTTCTAAGCCTGCCTCCCCTCACTATGTAACAAATCTCCTTAAATTAGCTCCCGTGGCTTCAATACCATTACTATACTAAGTTATATTTTTTTCTCTAGCCCAGATCATAACTCTAGATTTGTATATATACCAGTACATATATACAATTGGGTCTACATGAATGTCTTATGAATGTCACAAACTCACCAGGTCCACTTATCTTCTCTTCAAAAATTGATCCTCTTTCAGTGTTTCCATTTTTCAGGGAAGAAGCCAAGAAACTGGCAATCATCCAGGACATTCATTTTCTCAATCCCTGAGTCAATCAACCACAAAATCCACCTCATTCTACCTTCTTCATGGTTCTCAAAGCTGTGTATTATTCGCCTTCTGCATTGTCCTTACTCTTTCCAAATAATCATCTCTGGATTATGGAAATATTGCAGGGTCTTCTCAACAGTTCTGTCAATAGTCTTCTCTTGCCACCCCTACACCCAAAGCCATTTTCCATATTTATTGTATTTATTTTTAAATGTGGGCTTCCAAGGTAGTGTGGTAATAAAGAATCTGCCTGCCAACGCAGGAGACACGAGTTCAATCCCTGGGTTGAGAAGATCCCCTGGAGAGGGAAATGGTAACTCCAAGATTCTTGCCTGGAAAATTTCATGGACTAAGGAATCTCACAAGATTGAGCGACTGAGCTTACACACATGAGTTTTTAAATGTAAATCTAATCATCTACTTGTGTTCAAGGTCTTGAAGAAAACATTACTTCCAGCCAAAGTTCTTCTACTTCTCTTCCTTCAACATGCTTATCTAAATTAATTTCTAAGTCACCCTTCCATACAGTTTACATTTCCCTGGCTGCAAAACTATATCAAGTTGCATTATCTCAGCATTAACGCAGCAATTATGTGACAAATTATTTAATGTCAGCCTTTCCCACAAAACTGTAGAGTGTTCAGAGGAGGGTCTCTTTGGACCTTGGTCATCACCATATTCCCCTAACAACAGGTAGTTTCCAAAACTGCCATTTTTATTCTAGGCACATTTTTACTTCATGTTTATAAAGCTATTAAAATAGAATTACCTTAACACTAATTTTCATGAGAAAGTAGCCTTAGAATTAACTTTGAACTCAGCTGCATAGTTGTACACACTGTACATTCAGGATTATTTTCCAACTAAGTGTTATAACAAAGATTCATCACTTCTTTATGCATTTTAATTTTTGCCAACATAAATTATTTCATAACCATAATTTCTACCAAACAGTTTTGCTAAATCAAATTTTGCTTAAATATTATGAAGACTGTATTACTCCATTAGTTTTTAGTCAAAAAGATACCAGTTTATAGATAAGTTAGTTGTCATGTGTTATGTTTGTTGTTTTAATTTTTCCAGATAAAGTTTTGAGGGTTTTAGCATTAATGAGAAAGATGGGATGCTTTGATCAGTTTTTGAATTCTAAAAACTGTTGTGGTGTGCAAGTTTAGACAAGTTTAGTTTCTTTATACACTATTTCTCCTAGCAGCAGTCACTGTGCACTGAATGAAAGCCTGACAACAGCTTTCTGTATTTTTCAAATTTGTTCTTGATTTTCACTTGGTTAAGAGAAAAATGCAATTCCTCAGGATTTCTATTAAAGAAGGGACAAAAAGCCTGCCTTCATCAAAAATGGCTGGGAAAGATATCTTAGAGTCAAATATCCTGTTGTATTCCCAGGAGAGCTGCCTGTTATGTCCAAACCTGGCCCTGCAAAAAAAAAACCCAAAAACCAAAAAACTGACTAGAACAAAAGACAGTTAATTCTAAGAATTCAGAATTCCTTATACTAACTGAAATAACATAAGAGTCCCAGATTTAGATATATCCTCTCTTTTGCAGGAAAGAAAGGAGAAGGAATAAAACCATGAATTCTGGAGCCAGACTGGTTGTGCTTGAAGCTTGAGTCTGCCCTGACTAGCAATATTACCCTGGACAAGTTACTTACCCCTGTGCCAGCTTATAAATTGTCAAACGAATGCAATACTAATACCTACATCACAGAGTTGTTGCATTAGACTAGCTAACACACATAAAATGCTTAGAACAGTCTTTGCCATGCAGTTAGCGCTCTCCAAATGTTGACGACCATCATCATCATCTTGCACTTGTCCTTTTCCCATTTAGTCCCATTTTAAATGGAGGCATAGGGCAATAGAAAGGACTGGCTACCTGCTCCAGTATTCTTGCCTGGAAAATCTCATGGACAGAGAAGCCTGGTGGGCTATAGTCCATGGGGTTGCAAAGAGTCGGACACAACTGAGAAGGACTAACACATGGGGCAGGCAAAGGAGAATGACTGCAAAAAAGCAGAATGAAGATATTAGGAATTAAAACATATTAGGAGCATAACTTCCTTTATCTAGACTACTTGTAACATATAAAATAATGACTAATTTGCTGCATTCCAGACTAACCACCACTAACAATTCCACTCTAACCCATAATTTTTCCCAGGCTTCCCAGGTGGCTCAGTGGGTAAAGAATTCACCTGCAATGCAGGAGATGAAGGAGACATGGGTTTGATCCCCAGGTGGGGAAGATCTCCTGGAGGAAGGCATGGCAACACAGTCCAATATTCTTGCCTGGAGAATCTCGTGGACAGAGGAGTCTGAATGGCCATAGTCCATAGGACTGGAGAGTCAGACACGACTGAAGCAACTGAGCACGCATGCTATTCGTTTTTATTTCTAAACTTGGTTCTGACCTACTTCTCTCTTGACCCTGTAACGTGCTTTCCAAATCAATGCCAAAAATAGTCTTCATAAACCAGAGGCTCGAATGTGACAGCAAGATTCACAAGGTAATTCACAGGGTAAGAATGCTTAAAACCATGCTTGGACAAAAGAGGAAGGCAGAGACATGGTCATTTAAATAGTAATAGTGGATATTATCATCTTAATGGATGAGTCCTAAGCATAGTAACTCTAAGATTGCGTGGCTTAATTATACATTCCATAAACCCAAACCTTTAATATTCTTTTCTTTTAACAATTCTAAACATATGCATTGTTTTTAATGGAGTAAATGGAATTTAAAATGTCTCATATCATCAAATTCAACAAAAAATGTAAATACTCTTACAAATCATATTTTTTGAGTTTTAAAATTACCAAAAGCTATCAGAACTTTTAATATGCATTAACATATAACTGCAATATAAATGTGAGATTTGAAAGATATGGTTTTTATTACACTAAAAAATATGCAAACATGAATATACAAATTCTTCAAATTGGTAAACATCCATAGTTTTCTTTACCTAACAAAACGTACTGAATGTCAACTAACTGCAAGTACCATTATGTATAAAATAAACCTAGAATATATTTCTTTGCATTAAAGATCATTTTCAGAACGATACTTTGAGGATGGCAGGAACTATACATTTCATCGTATTTCTTAATTCTTCATGCCAAAGCATATATGCAATTAGTGCTAAAACAGGAAAAAAAAAAAATCAACAAACTACAATATTCCCAGATATCTGAACTATCTGCCTAGCATTTTTAATTCAATTAAGTATAAAAAATTTATTCATCAATTTCAATTCTGACATTCCAATCAATAAACATGCAAAGTTTATTTTAAAAAATAATCCATACAGTTGATGGAAGTGTAAAATGGTCCAATCACTTTGAGAAAAGGTCTGGCAGTTTCTTAAAAAGTTAAACATATATCTTCCCTAAGCCAGCATTAAGTTCATGACACACTTATACGAGAATATACAGAACCATCAAAATCTGGAAAAAGTCCAGAAGTCCATCAAAAGATAATGGATGGGGACTCTCCTGGTGATCCAGTGGCTAGACTCCATGCTCCCAATGTAGGGGGTCTGGGTTCGATCCCTGGTCAGGGAACTAAGATCCTATATGCCTTAACTAAGACCTGGTACAGCCAAATAAATTCATTAGATAAAGAAAGAGAATTTTTTTCAAAAAAGATAAAGGATAAACAAATTGTGGTGTATTTATAAAATGGAATACTACCCAGCAACAAAAAAAGCAATGGACTACTGATAAGAGGACAGATGAATATTAAAAACATTAAGATGGATGAAAGAAAACAGAAACAGAGTCCATACTGTTTGGACCTCAATAATATTAAGTTCTAGAACAAGAAACACTTATCTTTTTTTTTTTTTTTAATTAGAATAACTGGCCTGAGGTGCCAGGGGATCGGTTAGGAAGGGGCAGGAGAGCACATTCTAGGGTGATAACTTTTTACACTTGATCATGGCAAAGAAGTAATAGGGTGATAACCTTTTAAATCTTGAAGTGGGTTTAAGCTACACAGGTGTAGTAATTTGTCAAAACTCATCAAATGGTGTATTTAAGATTTCACTGTCTGCAAATCTTACTTAAAAAAATCATGTACACACAAATAAATATTGAACTCCAGTTCATAATACTCATGCTGAAGTGTTTATGGGTAAAGTATTTTAATTCTGCAACTTGTTTTAAAATAAGTTTTCCTTAAAAGAAAAAAAAAAGAATTTATGGATGGATATAGATGGATAACTATGTGATCAGTCTAATGATATATCCATGTTAGTTAAGTGTGGGCTAATTTGGGTCATATTTTTATTTATTTATTTATTTATTAACTTTGCTTTCCACTATTTACAAAGGAACTGAACACTAAAGATAAATAATATAAATTCACATCATAGGTGCTATTTTTAGTGAAAACAACTTATAGAAGATATATAAAAAATATGGGACCAAATTCTCAAAATCATATACAAAGATCTGGCATAACTATTAGCGTTTAATTAGGTTATATATTTTAAGAATTTGCTCTTTTCTCTTTGTTAAGGATTACAACCATTTTCATCTAATTACTTTTACTATTTACAATCAAAGTCACTATCAAATGTTCAATTGATTTTGAAAATCTGTGAAAATTGTGAATCTTAACAATTGAAAAAAAAAATATTATGAAACTTAGACATGGTACATTTGGCAACTATACTGGCACAAGGGCTTCCCTTGTGGCTCAGTTGGTAAAGAATGTACCAACAATTCAGGAGACCCAGGTTCGATCCCTGGGTTGGGAAGTTTCCCTCAAGAAGGAAATAGCAACCCACTCCAGTGTTCTTGCCTGGAAAATCCCATGGACTGTAGCCTGCCAGGCTCCTCTCTCCAGGGGGTCACAGGAGTTGGACATGACTTAGCAACTAAACCACCACCAACCACTGGCACAATCACCTAAAGAAATGTCATTCATTCAATTATGTCTCATCAAAAAGTTTTACCTGTGTAGTACTGAATTATTTGACTTACGGCACACAAAAACAGTACACAAGTCAATACAGTGTATTACCATGTATTTAAAAGAACATGTATTAACAAACCATTTAACCACTATCATCTATAGTATATTTTAATTACAATTTACCACACTCAGTTAAAACTTGACATTATTCTAAAAGAAGGCACATGAAAAATAATTCATATTTTAAACATTTTCATGAAAGTAATGATGCAACAAGGTAGAATGAATCTTTCAAAAGTAAATTACACCAAGTTGATGTCTCATTACACAAAACAGAAATATATTTGAGTATTTTAAGAAATCTGGCATTTGTTAGAAATGAAAGAACTTCATAAACTTTTTCAGGGTACTATTATAAATCATACTTAGTTTTATAAAGTCATAAGTTGTTAAAAAAAACATCAACATACCCATTTAAGTTCAAATGAGTAAGAAAAGACAAGATGACAAGAATAACGTATGCACTATCTAAATTACTAATATATTGGATGAAATAGTCTTATGATTTAGTATATTTTTCAAATTTAATGTATTTATACAGAACCAAGTCTACATTTAAAAAATAAAATCACTCTTCCTATGTTTTCCCAGCATTACACTTCATAAGTAAAGCTCATGGCCCCAAATAGTTCTCTGTAGTATGTAAGATGTCAGGGGGCTTCAGTTCTATTCTATTTGCACTAACAGAATTTGCCCTTACATATGCCCCTTAGTGAAACTTGTCCTCAGCAAAAACTGTGAAGGTAAGTTGGTAAGTAGCCAAAAACTCAAAAAATTCTCAATATAGAAAGGAAAAGAAAAAAGCTTTAGCTCAGAATTTCCCTAAGATAATCTGCAAGATAATAATAAACAGCCTCCAAAACAAGTTCAGTAGTTAAGCAAGTCTTTTTCACACAGAACTTCTCAAAAAAACTATCCTATGCTAACTATAGTTGCTGGAGTGAGGAGCTGGAGCAATAAAAATGAAGCAGAATCACATTCACTTTAATTTTTGCAGATTAAAATTAAACAACAGTGACTCAGAAAAACTGCTGCAGTGAACTCCACTGCAATGAGTGGAATGCTGGTGTTTAAAAATATGTAAAACTAAGGTTTTCTATTCTACTTGGCCCTAAACGCTAACACATTTGTCACATGGTATCAGCAACGAAACAACAATCTTGAACACCTCTGGTGAAAAATCTTACTGAAGCAGACTACGTTTTCTCGGCAGCAAAAAAAACTGTTCAAGGACAATTTTGTATAGTCTATGTTTTTACCTTCCACACTTATTTCAGAATCTAATCACCAAAAAAATGTATACTGCACTTTTTTTGAACATGTTACTTTGCTAATAAAGACATTCCATAGAATGACTATTCCACAGAACAATTTGGAAAACTCTGATTTAGCTGTACAAAGTTAGCATTCCAATTGAACATTCATTAACAATTCTGAGTAGTACCATGCTAAGATTATAATATGAATTATTACATTTTGTATGGTAACTTGCTTTCAATAATTTCAAAAAGTTAAAGCTTACTGCTGTAAAGACTTATGAGAATTATACTATAAAAACATTACCTCAAATAAGAATTTTAAAGTCTTTAGACTGAAAAAAAGTCAGAGAGCAGATTAAAGAAGATGAAATTGTCAAAAGGATGTATCACATTATACATTCAAGACATTTTTATAATATTTAACTCTAATAGCAGATATAAAACGCCAATGAAATCAAGCAGTCAACAGGCTCAAATGGTACATAAGGGTCTATTTTATTTACTTTCTATTCCTGTAGCCATAATCTAAATTTTGGATTTCATCTCCTCACTACAATGCCCACTCTGAAATGGTGCTATTATGACATTAAGACAGAGCTTAAGGCATATGCCCCTAGTCAAAAGCCTTACAAGTGTTCCCATTATACATTCACATTTGATTCCTTAAAACAGCTTCTAACATAATCCATAATCTAGTACCAGTTTCCAACTTCCAAAATGATATCCCTCAGTTTACCTTCACCCACTCTTCAACAAAAATTTTTGAAATTCTAATGATTTATGCACCATGTTAGGTTTCAAAATACTCTGTTTCAGTGGTTCTTTGAATGGCTTTATAGCTTGCATCAGAAATCTCTAGAGAGCTTATTAATACAAACTGCTGGACTCTCCCCTTTGAGTCGCTGACCCAAAAGGAATGGATTTACATTTCTCTCAGGTTCTTAAGTGATACTGATGCTGCTGGTCAAGATGCACTCTTGGTGCACCACTGGTCTATCTATACCAAAGGCCATGAGCCAGAAGCCCAATGGCTGAATGAGGCCCACTGTTTTATGTATTTATTATTTTAAACATTTTAAATTATTTGTAAATGTTTTAAAAATAAAAATTTCTCATAAAAATGCAGATTTCTTCCTTATTTCTGCATGTAAAAATTCTGCCAGAGCTGAAGAGTAGCTAACCCCAATTAGTCAAGGTATATGTCCTCATCCGGACTATCACAGCCCTCACTGGCTCTGTGTCCACTTAAAATCACTTAAAAATCACCTGGCTTAACACTGTATTTGGGCTTATACACTCTGACCCACTTTTTCTCTTCCTCTATGCCCTTCTTCAAGCTGCTCACTCTGACATAAACAGCTTTTCCCCCAAAAGTGTTGAAATCCAACCTACCCCATTCTAAAGCTTGGCTTAAAATAGCCTTCCTCAACAAACCCCAAGCCAAAATAGAAATACTTAAGTAGTACACATATTAAAGATTTAACAAAATGTGTATGTGTGCTTTAAGAATCAGGTTTTATTTATTTCCACAAATACTAAAATAGTAATATTTACAGAAACATAAAACTACAGATATCATAAGTTATACACATATAATGTTTTGCTATTTTTATTATAAGTAAAATTTTAATTTTGTTCACTAAAGTTTACTGTGATTTTACCGTGAAAGAAATCTTTTTCAGACTAAGACATTCAAAATGAATCAACATATTAAATCTCAGAGTCAAAATATTGGATTGGCCAAAAAGTTAGTTCGGTTTTAAGTAAAAATAAAAGACACATTTACTGAACAACGTATTCACTAACCAAACTTTTTTGCCCACCTTAATATATAACCGCTCCAACAGTATATCTTATTTTGCAGGACAGAAAAAAAAAAAAAAAGGAGGATGGGAGTAACTGACACAATCCCCCTGATTTCACAATCCACCAATTTTTAAAGACAATTTTAATGAAATAAATGTTTCTAATTTTTTACCATGTGGGATACTTTAGTGGATTTTTTCTTCTATGAAACCACAGGGGGGGAAATTACAGAGAAACAAAAACTGAGTGCTGGTCCTTGCTATGCCATAAAGACCTTTGTTAAACCGAGTAAATCACTGAGTTTTCCCTTGCCCTCAGTTTTATTACCCTTAAATTGAGGTGGGAAAAGTGTTCTCCAAATACCTTCTATTTTAGTCCCTAACATTTTAGTCCCTAAAATTCTAGAACTTATTCCTTCAAAGAATGAAAGTATAAATATCAGTGTCATATAGACAAGCTTCTATTAAGCTAATATTGCTTCTAAATTAGACTAACTTATTAATAAACAGCTTGAACTACATACAGCTTTCAAAGTGTTAATTAAAAATGTTGAAGATTCAGAACTTTGAAAGAATATTATGTATATACATATGCATTTATATATGTTAATACTCAAAATAAAACATCTTTTGTAAGGCCCAGGAAGACAAAAAATTTATAAGCATGCCATCAGTTTTACTATATCTCAAAGGAAAATTAAATCATGTCAAAAAAGCTTTTTCATAACAGAGATTAACAACATGTTTTAAGAATATGTACTTTGCTTCAGGATATTCCCAAATGAAACTAATCAGGCCAAAATTAAAATAATCAAATTTCAAGATTGAAAAAAAATCTCAGAGACTATTATATTCAGGTAGATCATGCCGTAGTCGAATTGCTTTCAGCTTCTCAACTTCAATTTTTGCTCTTAGCAGCTCTTCCTCTAGCTGCTGCCTTCTTTTCAATCCATCCCTCTTCTCCTGAACATATAATCCAAAACTTTTTTGATTTTCTAAAATTATCTGATGCTCCTCTTTCAGCATTTGCAGAATCTGAGGATCATACCCTAATTGTGACCTAAAGTTTTCTCCACTCTCATGCCGAAAAAAATCATCTCTCCTTGGGATAGAAGATGGAGATGATGTCATTCTCATATCAACAGAGGAAAGTGATGGTGACAAAGATCTTTCCATTACACGCACTAATTCCTGTTCTTCTCTTTGCTCTAAAGTATCACTCTGTTGAGAATTTAAAACCAGTGGAGGAGGGGGCTTAATGTCTTCTTCTTGCTTCACCTCCACTGTAATAGCAACTGGATGGCGGTCCAACATTACCTGTAGTGAACTGGTACCAGCCTGTGCTTCCTCATCCAAGTTTGCACTACAGCACACAAAAAACCATTATAAAATGTAAATCAAATGAAGACAAGAACATTTTAAAACATAATTTCATATTTAATATACATTAAATTATCAAGCTAAAAAGCAAATTATGAAACAAAAAATATTTTTTAATCCTTGGAACAATAAAGTGACTAAGGCTGGGATTTTAATTATTTTATATATATATATATATTCATTGTGTATATATATATATATATATATATATATATAGCTTCCCCTATCCTTAACTTTAAAATTGGGCTCTTGAAAGAACAGCAAATTACAAATACTAAACAAGGCTATGGAGATAAATAAAAAAGAAGTGGCATTTTTAACACTCTCAAAGAGCTGTCAATTGTCCCTGTAAGCCTGAGGTTCTTAAATGCTGTAAAGAGTCATTTAATTCATTCTGGGCCTCACTATCCCCACATGGTAGTCCTAGACCTCCTATTTCTGCTCTCCTGAACTGATTAATCTAAAAATCACTGAGGTCCATGACTTTGGAAGGAAGACAGTGGAAGGCCAGTGGACAGCACAAGGCAGTCTCTGAGAGGTACTGATCTCTGTGTTTGTCACACACACAAAAAACCAAGATTGTGTATGATTTGGGGTATGCTCCACTAGCAGGGGGTTCTCCTAACTTTCCAATTTCAAATACAGTGGTGTATCCCCCTTACTTATCCAGAACCACATAGCTCAGGTGCTCTTTAAGCCTTTTAACCAGTGGCCAGGTGAAGAGTACAAGAGCAAGGGTACATCCACCACTGAATCATCAGTACCCAGCATCATACTGCACTTGGAATCTAGCAGGTACTCATCATATGTTGAAAGACTGAATAAATGAAACGGTGTTTTTAATGCAATTTTTAATGGCCTCTATATATTGAAATTTTATTAAATTTACATGAAATTTCCATAAAATATACATTCTGATTAGAGGCAACTACAGTTTTAGCATAACTTCAATTTTGATATACCAATATTTGCTATGACAAAATACAATGTTCCTTAAAATTCTGTTGGTTTTTAAATAATTTCATGTATAACATTAAGTTGTGAATTAAGAATACATGTTTCTTAGGTTTTTTAAAAAATATGTCTCTGCTTAACTTAAAAGTTATAGAGGTGAAAGAGATTATTGGAACATTAATGGAAATGCTACACTTAGTATTATTGAAAGAACATTTTATAAATCATAAATAAGTAATACAGGTAAGAATGCATTCCACATGGGTGATTAAAATGCAGGAACAAGTCAAGTAGAACATAAGGAAAAGAATTTAAACTCTCCATATGTCACCAATAGCATTAAATTGCTAGAAATGTCAGATATTTGTCTAAGAGGTACAAATGAAATAAGATATTTAATATGTTATGAAAAATCTATTTGTATAATAGATTATATAAATTATAATCTTGCCTTTGTGATTTTATGATTTTTTGACAGCAAAAAAGGAATACAAATGTAATTGAAATTAGTAAGATTTACTTTTACTAACATCTCTAAATCCTAGAGTGGAAAAAAGTTAAAACAACAGCTACAAATGAAATTTTAAAAACCTACATAATTACTTTTCCAAATTAGTATGTATAATAGACTACAAGACTCACAATTAAACATAGATAATATACTCCCATGTAAATTTAAAATATGCCTTATATCTTAGTTTAAAACATCACAAATAAGGCATAACAAAGTCTAAAAATGACTTAGAGAAAGTCACAAAGAAAGATCAAACAGAAAAGGACTTTTAAAATTTATGAATATGAATTCTGAGGATCAAATTGGTTATAAAAACACAAAATATAATCTGATATTAAAGAGAGGCAAAAATAAAGACAAAAATCAATGTGAATTGCAGAAACAGCCTTATGAAATAGTTGCATACCTTTAAATACCTTAAATAAAACATGTAGTAGCATTTTCCTTATTAAGTATAGAGAGTTTGATGAGATTAACAGGCATATTTATATAGAAGCATAATTAAGATACTGTAATTATAAACTTCTGAGATAATTAAGAGTCAAGATGATGTCAAATAAGTATATTAAATATATAAATAAATGAAAATCCTAGTGTAGAGAAAGTGGCAGTGCAGACATGCTGACATGAGTGTTTTTAAGTGGCATATTTCTGATACTCTTACCTTTAAAAACTGAAAAACTGTTCCAACAGTAGGCACAGAAATGTGTAAATCCAGTAGGTATAGAAATGTATAAATCAATTAACTCATTTTATCAGAGAAATGTTGGTGTCCCAAAAGACTGATTGTGTAGGATATATATATTGTATGTATGTGTGTGTACATATACCATATACACGTAAACAGATCCTTGTATCTTATATATTATTTCTCTTCTACATTCTGTATTTTTAAAATACACAATTTAATAAAACTACATTTAGTTTTAGTTTTCAAATTATAAAAGCCTACAGCCAAAAGGTAGTTTAATACCTATAATGCAAAGCCAATGTTCTTTATGGCTCAAAGAGGTAAAGAAATTGAATGAGTATAAAGCAGTCTCACTGTGAAGGGGTTTGTTTGTTTTTTTTTTTTTTGACATTCACCATACTGGGATTTAATCATTTGTCATCACAGTGAACAGTTTAAGCAGTGACCCCATGAATTAATGTAGTATGTATCCATGTCTTGGATTCCCACTGGTGTTATCTTTCACTGTGCTATCAACTAGAAGTAAGAAGTATACTGTAAGAAGCTGGGCTCAAAAATACTATCCTAGTAAAATAACAAATGTGTTTGACTAAGAAGGTTTTTCCCATTTCTTCCCTAACTTCAAAGGAATTTCACAGGTAATTAATCATTTTGCTTATATAAAGACTCTTTCATCAACAGGAAAGTACTTTGTAAAGTTAAGTTTGAAACGTTTCTCAACTAGCAAGGAGTTTACAGTTTGCTTAAATTATTCCAAATGATTCAAAAAAAGCATGAAGCTGCCATTTTTACCTTTTGCTGGGGGTTAAAATCTGAATTAGCAGTAAGATAATAGTTTTTTAAGATTTCCGGGCAAGTGGTTACGTAGAGCACAAAATTCAACCAAAAACCTGTTTCTAATCCAGTTGCTCTTATTGACATATTAAAATTCATATTTTGATACCCTTGCAAAACACTATGG
The DNA here is from genome assembly GCA_006408695.1 of Aepyceros melampus. Taxonomy (NCBI): domain Eukaryota; kingdom Metazoa; phylum Chordata; class Mammalia; order Artiodactyla; family Bovidae; genus Aepyceros; species Aepyceros melampus. Next base: position 16,188 of record SJXQ01011340.1, read on the forward strand.
GAGAGCTTAAAGTGAAACTAGACCATTAACACATAAAAGCAACAAAAACTTATTATGTAATCTGAATCCTTAATTACGCATTAACACCTTTTCCTGTGTTTCCTTGTCTCTTTTGAGTATAAATTAGAAAAATAATTTAAACTGTCTTAACATATATATATATATCAATGGTGCTACTAACAAGTTTAGTTAATTGTTCATTTTTGGTTTTTAGCCCAATTAATATTCAGTAACTGTAGACAGTGAAAATTCATAATAAAGCGAGGGTCCCATTTCTCCTGAAACTGCTAACTTTATACAAAACTGAAAATCCAATGAAATGTAATCTTAAGTGAAATAAGAAAAAGGTACCTCTCAGAAGCTAATTAAACAAATTAATATTAAAGCTTCAAAAGTTTATGAGGTAATGTCACAAATTACATCCCATTTATTCCTCCCTAACCTTTACTTTTTAGAAACTACAGAAGGAAGGAAGGGGGAAGGGAAGACAATCAACAGTGGCTTAAATCAAATGCAGCAGAAAAATTCCTTATAGCCTCACTTTTCTTGTTTAAGAATGCAAAACAAAGAATCTATTCACTGCTCCCGTAGTGGGGATGTTTACTATGCATATCTCTATCACAGCTAAGCCAGAGCCCAATAGATAGGAGGCGCCATAATTTTCCACAACAAAATAAAATAAAGCTTACCTTTGTATGTGGTTTCTGTCTCTTACCAGGCAAAAACTGGAAATCTGGGGAATCATCTCCATAACTTTCTTGGTTGGCTCAGAAATATTGCTTTTAAAATCTGACTGGGTCTCTTTTTGCTGCAATAGCTCCTGTTTGGCATATTCTTTGAGCCTTTTGTAAAGAGTGCGTAGGCCCTGCGCTGTTCGAGGAGGGCGGTCTACTCCAATTGCATTATAGTTAACTGCTATGATATCCCAACATCTATTCTTTTCCACTATCACTGAATGTTTGTTAGTGTGTTCTTCCAGAATTTTAACATATGGCTTCACAAGCTTTAACAAATCAAGCTTTTCAGATAAGGTAAAATTGGAAGATCTAGCTTTTCCTACCATTGTTCTTTTCAAATTAAGTAGGCAGTTTCTGAAACCACCATGCAGCTTTCAGCTCTGCTCAGCTCTTTTCACAAACAGAGAAAGATCAGGCTTAACTAGGCTAGCCTCATTTAGGCCCACGCCTCAGGGGAGGGTTTATTAAAATTCCTCCAGCTTAAGCTGACGCAGGTTCAGGAAATCTGCTTAAGCCAAGCCTGACCTACATAAAGCTTCTCACTGAAGAAGACAGGAAGGCACAAGCAAAACACACTTGCTAATAAAGAGAACAGCTCGAGATAGGATTTAATACACAAAGGTCTAGAGATAAGCATGGAACACAGCTAAAAACTGGCTAATTTAGTGAGAATATCAAATTTCGACACGTTTGCCTAGCTGATAGACTGAAACTGCATTGCAGTATCACTTTCATAAAAACAAAAGAGGAACTGTTTTGTGCTATTTGTTTACAAATCCAGTAGGCAGAAAAATGAAAAAACTAAAGATATGAGTGGTGAGTGCAGTGATTCCTAACAGAGCCCTTATCACGGTTTCTGAGCTGCTGCTCCCTCTTACAAAATCTGCCTAATGCTGGTCTTGCTGTCAATCAGGAATTGCATATCCTCTAGCTAGTTAGGTTACACCCAGCTCAGACTCCACAGTAAAGCTAAGCTTCTCCTTCATTTTACAGTCTACAGTAGCCACCGTGTATTTTTTTCCCCCAGTTACTTACGAAAAAATATTTGAACACTAAATCTAAAAAAGCAGATAAAAATTATTTTTAAAGCAATGGATCATTCCAGCTGTAACGTACTTTGAATTAGCTAGCCTGCTTTACCATGTGTAGAAAACACCATTCACAGAGAGAACTGCATAATAACGCCTTGAGCGTGCACACAACAAAATCACATTGGCTCTTAGTACTGAGGAGGATTTCTGTTTAGCTATATTCACACAATTTGGACTATGAAAGCAGTCAGTCAGTCTAGTCATTTGCAAGGCTATCCATTTGTGTGTTTAGGATATATTTCCCAATCTCTGTCTGAAAACATGATAAATAACAAAGTAAAGAAACAAGCCTATTTTCTCCTGATATACATGTTTTTCCAGACAGGAGAATGAATTAGAACATACTTCAACACAGTTACATTCAATCAAACAATTACTGAAACCTACCTAGAATAATGTTCCCAAGCACTGAGAAAGACCCAAGGAAAACAAAGGTAAATACTGAACTGTCAGGGAAGCCCAAATCTAGAAATCTAGACACAGACCCTATCCAAAGAACTGCAGCTCTACAGAAATGCCGTAAATTTTCAATTACTTTGTTTTTCATTCTTTCAATGGAAGAGAATTAAATTTATTAAGTTGTCCTTCTGAGCCAGACAATGTGCTAGAAGCTTTAAATATGTTATTTGTCAGGAGAAAAAGTGAAAGATTGCTGGGTGCATTATAGGATGCTAGGTGTTTTCTGGCAAACTCTAGAGGGTAATCTGATTCTTTAGTGGTCTCTAGTCTTTCACTGTTTTTGAGCAGTTTTATTGCTGAGTAAGACTACAGAAAATAGTCATGTAAATGATTCTGGTCCATGGAGAATCAAACTGAAAACTGACCTGCTCCAGCCACCTGATCAGTTACTTGAAGAAAAGCAAGAACACAGAATACATACTATCTTTAAATACAAGTATTGTGTTAAGAAATGAAGTGCTAATGGAAACATGAAAAATCATTCAATCTCACTATCAAGGAAATGTATACCAAAAATGATTTTCATTCATAAGACTGGCAAAATTCTTAATGACTGAAAATGTCAGGAGCGGATGAAGTTGCAGGACAAAGAGTACTATTCAGGAAATGATCACGGGAGTGTAAAATGGCTTTTGTGATGGCAATCTGAGAGTATCTATTCATAGTTTACATGTGCAAAAACTTTTAAAATTGCAGTAATTTTACTTCTCAGAATCTACCTGGAAAAATACTCAAACACACAAGGTCTTCTTAGTAGATGCATAGTACTGGAAGCAATGTAAGAGCAATCAGTTGGGAACAGTTAAAGTCACTTAAGTATATCCATACTATGGTCAACCCCGGGCAGCATTAAAATGCAAGAGGCAGATTTCTATGTATTGACACAAAACAAGCTCCAAAATAAATGGTAAGTTAAAAAAAAGCAAGTGAAACAAAAATACATAAATATAATTCCATTGTGCTTATCAAAAACACCCAAACCTAAATATTTCTGTGGGTACAGAGAATATATATTTAGGTTCAGAATGCAGGTCAACACACAGGTAATGACAGTCCAAAGAGGTCTAGAACTCCACTGTCTAATTACAGGAGCCATGAGCCACAGCCAGCTGTTGAGCAATTTTTTTTTTTGGCCCTGCGGCACATGGGCTAGGTTCCCCAACTAAGGATCAAACCCAGGACTGCTGCAGTGGAAGCACAATCTCAACTACTGGACTGCCAGGGAAGTCCATCTATTGAGCATTTTAAATGTGGTTAATGGGATGGAGAGATTCAATTTTTTTATTTTACTGAATTTTAATTGTGCCGTGCTGTGCTTAGTCGCTCAGTCGTGTCCAACTCTTTGGGACTCTAGGGACTGTAGCCTGCCAGGCTTCTCTGTCCACAGGGATTCTCCAGCCAAGAATACTGGAATGGGTTGCCATGCCCTCCTCCACGGGATCTTCCCAACTCAGGGATCAAACCAAGGTCTCTCACATTACAGGCAGACTCTTCACCATCTGAGCCACCAGGGAAGCCCAAGAATACTAGAGTGGGCAGCCTATCTCTTCTCCAGGGGATCTTCCTGACCCAGGAATCCAACCGGCACCTCGTGCATTGCAGGCAGATTCTTTACCAGCTAAACTACAAGAGAAGCCCTAGTTTTTAATTGATAAAAACACAATTTTTTAACTGACACAGCATATTATTCCACTAAACACAACTCCATTGTTTGGATAGGATTACATTTTCACTTAAAACTTTTGTCACAAATGATTTTATTGTTTCTAGTATTACTGACAAGAACTCCCTCCTTGATCAAACTTTAATCAGGCTCCTCTAAGCCTTCTCCTCAACTAGCAAGAATCCTACTAAACCAGTTTACAGGCAATCCCCCTACCCTTGAAACCTAACCAAACTGTTGACACTCCCACCCTTAATACCTAACCAAGTTTTTCTCAGTAATTTTTTACCTGACTGCCTTACCTGCCCATTAGCTACAAACCCCTGCTGTAGCAGTATCTGAGTTCAGTCTCTCTCCCTTGTTGGAACAGTCTTGAGTAAAGTCTTCTTGCCTGTTTTAACTTGTCAGTACAATTTTTCTTGACACTACACATAATCACATCACCAGTGTAGTCAATCTTAAATCAGAGATTCTGCTTGAATGAATTTTTTCTATGCACTGATATAACATTTAATTGATTTGTTTGAATATTTTATGCAAACAGCACAAATTACACTGACACCATGTGTAAACTGTAATTGATTATTAATCTGAATTATTCTGTCTTAATTAGAATTAATTTTCTAGCTAAAAAATAATGAGCAAAAATTTTAATGTAAAAAAGTGCACTACTGATGCAGAATTAAATGCAGGTGTAGAAACTCTTATTGAAATAATACAGAAAAAAGAACTAAAGCATATTGCATATTTCACATTGAATACTAAATGCAATTTACCAAGCAGAACAGGAATAAGTTGCCCAACACATTTTAAAAGCTTAAAGAAAGTAAACTAAACAATACTAAGAGACAATGTCAACATAAACATAATAAACCTGACAAGCAATTTCCTCTCAACAAACAAGAACTGAAGAAGTTTAGTCACCTCAAATCAAAATTAAATATCCAGAAATATTTTTAAATGATATGTAACAAGGTCTGATCTTGCAATTTTGGTCAGCTATAAAATGGTTTCTTGCACTCACAAAAAAAGAAAACCATTTTTAGACAAAGAGATGGGAAAAATATATATTATTTCAGTTGTGGAAATTTTTTCAGAAATTATGGAGAAAAGATTTTTAAAGATATTTTAAAAATGAAAGACCTTCAATTAAGCAACCAACAAATGCCTATAGAATATGAGACCTAACATATCGAACATCAACTAATTCAATATTTTTTACATTGCTAATAGTTTCCTTTAGATTTAAATGAGTTCTACAATAAATGAGATACTGCCCTATTAACATGTCACATTTTATCTCAAAAGATTTTCAAAGTTGCAGAAAATGTTACCAATTCATGAACAAAAAGATATATGAACTCATATCACAGCTATGTTTTAATCTTCTATATCTGTCAAAGAATTTCAGCTAGACATGGAACAAAAAACAGTTCTACCCCAATAGATGCTGCTCTGTTAAGTCTAAAAACCCAGATTTACTGAAATTTTAAAAGAAATTAATATTTCATTTATTACTGTTCCATATACATATGAAAATACTTTTGCTCAACTTTCTAGGGCTGAATCTATGACGAGTGTCACGAATATGTTGTTAAACATCTGGAAGACTTCCCCGGTGGTCCAGTGGTTAAGAATCCTCCTGCTAATGCAGGGTACTGGGGTTTGATCCCTGGTCTGGGAAGGTCCCACATGCCTGGGGGCAACCATGCCCACGCACCACTACTGAGCCCACGCTCTGGAGCCCAGGCCCTACAACAGAAGCCACTACAGTGAGCCCAAGCACGGCCCCTGGGGAAAGCCCATGCCCAACAACAAAGACCCAGTGAAGCAAAAGATAATATAATAGTAAATAATTAATTTTAAAAAACCACTTGGAATACATATGGAAACATAAATTCTTGGAACTGGTTAAAAAAAGAACACAATCTATTTATTAATTTTTCTGGTTTTTTGCCAGTGCTCATTGGCTGGGTCATGAAGAGTTTTATAAATTACTGTTCTATCTATAAAATTTATAATTTTTATTGCCTATGATTGTGGGAGATAATAACTCCAATAATACAACCAACTCAAGATTTTTAACTGAACCAAAGATTTTTTTAAAAAAACAAAACGGACACTTGCTAAACATTCAAAAATCAAGGACAAAAAATGGCAGTGTAATTTATGTTTTCTCATAAATATCATACCGTATATGAGTGTGTCAAATTTGAAACTCCAAAGAAAAGAAAGGCATATTTGTGACCTGGTGAGATAGGTAAACTAATCTATGTTTAAAATAAAAATTTTCATAAAAATACAAATCAGTAACTGACATTATATATCCCTCTAATATAAACTGACAAAAATTTTAATTATAATTTTTTTAATCACATGAAAAAACTACAAGAAAAATTTGAAAAATACTTTGTTGACTTTGAAATTTAGAGCTACTTTTAAATTTATACAATGTTCTTATGAATTCAGTGTTAACAATATGGAATTGACACAAGAATTAGTAAATCTGTTTAACTTGGACAGACATATTTTTGAAAGTTACATGCTTTTATTTCCAAGTCAAATCAGTTCTTCTGAAAAAGATGAGATAGTTTTGTTGATGCAGATGTGAACATAAACAATTTTTTAAAAACTCAACTCAGCTAGTGAACTTTTACATTATGTTTAGAACTTACTTATTTCATAAATATGAAGTCTAATCAAGAATGCAAAATAAAACTTCAGCATCTAAATTGAGATCTGCTATAAATGTAAAATACATAGCAGCGGTCAAAGACTCAGTATGAATAATAATAGTTAATAACTTTTATATTAATTACACATTGAAGTTACATACATATTGAGTCAATTAAAATGTATTATCAACATTAACTTCACCTGTTTCTTTATATGCTCTTTAACATGGCTACTAGAAAATTTTTAAATATTTATATATGATTTATAGTCTAGTTCTATTGAGGAGCTTTGGTCAAGAGGGACAGACATCAAACTGATGACAGCAACTATTACTGGGAGGAGACCAAAAGTGAGGGGAATAGCTTAGAACCTTTCATTTAATTGCATTAAATGGTAGAGACATTTCAGAAAGCAATTAGCAAACCATATTAAAATGTGATTTAAACACATTATGATCTAACAACTGAGAAATATTTGCATAAATTCATAAGACCACATGCACAAGGATGTTCACTGTAGGATTGTTTTTAATAAAATCCTAAATAAATCATGATCTATTTACACTATGTAAACCCTGCAGCAACTAAAAGGATTCTAAAATGAAAACAAAAATCTCCTAAGCACACAGTGAGAACTGCACAGTACTTTCAGCAGGGAGTGTCTTCATCCAAACCTCTGCCATAGGAGACCTGGCACACCTAGGACGGCCTCTAGCAGCCTAAAGGCCCTGTCCCTGCGGCAATCTAGCCTCCCCAAGAGTTCCATTCTGCAAAAGCTCACAGCTACCAAAAGAATTTACTGTTTGTTCTAGCCAACACCCGAGACCATAGGCCCTTGACCTCCCTTTGGTAGCACATTTACTAAAGGGCTGACAATTGTGAATCCTTCCTCTGTCTCTCTGACATGCTTTGGATCTCCCACAACTCAGGAGTGTCCCTCCCAAGGACCTGAAAGTCATTCCTTTGAAATGTAATTATCAGGAAGAAAAGAGCCAAGGTCTTCCAGTCTAAGTGAGAAGGTGGGATCCTAACTTTGATAACTGCCAGCTAGCAGACACAGCTGCCTAATCTTATTTACACCAACTGGCTTTTTACCATTTTTCACTTCCCTGACTCTGCTTGAGCACTCTGCCTCTCATTCTCCCTTCAAAAGCCCAGTCACCTCTGCACAAATCAGAATGGAGCTCAGTTCTTGATCCCACTGTCAGGATTTATTAGATAAAATCTGTTTTAATTGCTTTTAACTAATGTCTGGCTTTATCTTTGACACTAGTGAATGAAAAAAATCAAGTTGTAGGTAGATATATATATACTGTATGACATTTATTTGAAATACACCACTTAAATCAATAATTCCAATTTTTTACAGGAAAAATTTATAAGCGCCTAGCTGATGCTGGAAAAGGAGTAAGTCAAGGCTGTATATTGTCACCCTGCTTATTTAACTTCTATGCAGAGTACATCATGAGAAACGCTGGACTGGAAGAAACACAAGCTGGAATCAAGATTGCTGGGAGAAATATCAATAACCTCAGATATGCAGATGACACCACCCTTATGGCAGAAAGTGAAGAGGAACTCAAAAGCCTCTTGATGAAAGTGAAAGAGGAGAGTGAAAAAGTTGGCTTAAAGCTCAACATTCAGAAAAGGAAGATCATGGCTTCTGGTCCCATCACTTCATGGGAAATAGATGGGGTGTTTCCCCATCTACTGTTTTAGAAACAGTGTCAGACTTTATTTTTTTGGGCTCCAAAATCACTGCAGATGGTGACTGCAGCCATGAAATTAAAAGACATTTAATCCTTGGAAGAAAAGTTATGACCAACCTAGATAGTATATTCAAAAGCAGAGACATTACTTTGCCAACTAAGGTCTGTCTAGTCAAGGCTATGATTTTTCCTGTGGTCATGTATGGATGTGAGAGTTGGACTGTGAAGAAGGCTGACCGCTGAAGAATTGATGCTTTTGAACTGTGGTGTTGGAGAAGACTCTTGAGAGTCCCTTGGACTGCAAGGAGATCCAACCAGTCCATTCTGAAGGAGATCAACCCTAGGATTTCTTTGGAAGGAATGATACTAAAGCTCAAGCTCCAGTACTTTGGCCACCTCACGCGAAGAGTTGACTTATTGGAAAAGACTCTGATGCTGGGAGGGATTGGGGGCAGGAGGAGAAGGGGACGACCAAGGATGAGATGGCTGGATGGCATCACGGACTCAATGGACGTGAGTCTGAGTGAACTCCGGGAGTTGGTGATGGACAGGGAGGCCTGGCATACTGCAATTCATGGGGTCACAAAGAGTCAGACACGACTGAGCAACTGAACTGAACTGAGCTGATGCTGGTAGTAAAGAACCCAACTGGCAATGCAGGAGATGTAAGAGATGAGGGTTCCATCCCTGGGTTGGGAAGATTCCCTGGAGGAGGGCATGGCAACCCACTGCAGTATTCTTGCCTAGAGAATTCCATGGACAGAGGGCTACAGTCCATGGGGTCTCAAAGAGTCAGACACGACTGAAGCAACTTAGCATGCACACACAGCTTTATGTATTGTATTTTAGATAGTTGCATGGGGAGAATGTATTTAGGTACATTAATCTCAATGAATGCATGATGTATTTTGAAGAAAATGTACTGATGTCTACAACTTTAAAATTCATTTTTTTAAAGACAGACTGATGGATGAACAGATATGCAATACAGCAAATACAATAAAATTTTAATTGTGGAACCTAGGTGGTGGTGTATGGGTAGTCAATGTAAAACTATCAATGTTTCTTTATGTTTCAAAATTATACGTTCAAAAAATTACCCTTAAAAATAAATACAGCTGCTAATATATCTTAACTCTTTAGCTATTAAAAATGTGGTAAGTTTGGACAATGCTATATTTCTAAGGTAGAATTTAGATAATTAGATCTATTAAATTTAATAAATAAGGAACAACTCATTCCACTAGGAATAACCCCTATTGCACTTTCAGACTGTGCCACCCAGCCTCCAAGGGGCACAGTGTGCCACCCTCAAGCTCTGAGGTGTGGCGTTTTATCCAGCATCAGATGTGGCAGGAAGAGTCAGTCCCTCCCAGAGTAGGGGGTTGTAGTGATTTTTTTCCCATGAACTAGTTGTTAGATAAAAAGAGTACATGACTACTGAGATTATTTCCATATTTTAGGAGATTTTTTCTTTAAAAAGGTATAGATTTTCTATTTTATTAATCTTTGTCTTAGCCCAGGTTCTCTGGCAAACAGGGCCTGAAACGATGACTGGAATGCTCACGCTTTCCTTGGGTATTGCATACACACGGCATCAAGAGTGAAAAAAAGTAAACTGAGGCAAGGAACCATGTAAAGTCCTGGCTTGGGGGCTGCCCTGGAGGTCCAGTGGTTAAGACTCTGCACTTCCACTGCAAGAGGCATGGATTCGATCCCTGATCAGGGAACAAAGATCCTGCATGCCACGTGGAAAATAAATAAATAAATACTATTTTTTACAGCGCTGGCTGGCCTTCCCTGGTAGCTCAGATGGTAAAGCGTCTGCCTACAATGCGGAAGACCAAGGTTCGATCCCTGGGTTGGGAAGATCCCCTGGAGAAGGAAATGGCACCCACTCCAGTACTCTTGCCTGGAAAATTCCATGGACTGAGGAGCCTGGTAGGCCCCAGTTCACGGGGTTGCAAAGAGTCGGACACAACTGAGCAACTTCATTTCACAGTGCTGGCTACCACTTTATAACAAGCTATAAAAAGAGTATGCCATTTGGCAATGCATCCACTTGGTACTCTCCTTGGAACACCACCCGACACACTATAAAAAGAAACGGAGCAGTTCATGGAGGGAAAAGAGGAATTTATCTGGCAGGTTCCCTCCTGTCTCCCATTCCTCAAAGACCAAGCTCACACCACTAGGAATAACCTCTACCGCACTTGCAGACTGTGTCATCCAGCCTCCACAGGGGCACGGAGTGCCACCCCCGAGCTCTGTGGCACAGTGCTTCATCCAGATAGGAAGCGGCAGGAGTCAGTCCCTTGCAGAGTGTGGTTCATGGGCCCGTGAGACAGTGGCCACTGTGAGGTGCTGGCCCCAGTGAAGCAGCAGGCCGGCCTCCAGAGGCAGGGCAAGGGAACCGTCAGTCCAGGAAGCACACGGTGTACAGGGACTCCGAAAAGGCATGTTTCACACCACAGGATGTGAGGACGATGAGACTTTTAAAAAAGTCTTCCACATGGGGTTAAAAGCCAGGGTGAATCCAAGCCCTGAGAATCATTCTCAGTTATCGCATTTACGTCTCATACTTCACCGCTGTGCTTTGGGGATGACACCCTGAAATGCTAAGCCTCGTGACAATCAAAACTGGGAATTCCCTGGCGGTTCAGTGGGTAGCTTTCACTGCCTCCGGCCCAGGGTTCAATCCCTGGTCAGGGAACTAAGACGCCATAAGCCAGGCGGCATGGCCCCCACCAAAAAAAAGACAATCAAAACCCAGGTTAACAGGGACCTTGAAAACCCTTACAGAACTGAAGGAAATCTAAGAAGGAAAAACTCGGTGCTCTCCTAAGCTTCTCCTTTACTTTCACACCCTCTCCAACACCCGCTGGATGTTCCACAATTCAGCTCAATTCTGATGCTATCTAGCTGGAGACAGCATCATGTATCACAGCTTAGGGCTCAGTCCCACAAGACTGCTCCCACCCCACCTCAGACGCCCATCACAGGGCAGGTTTTCAACCGTGCTTCTGACCAACCGGCTATAAACCAGGGGTTCCCACGACCCCTCCTCGGGTTCATTAGTTTGCTAGAGCCACTCACAGAACTCAGGAAAACAGCTTGCTTACTTTCATGAATTTATTATAAAAGCATATGATAAAAGATGAACATTCAGAGGGAAGAGATGTGTAGGCAAGGCATAGGGGAAAAGCTCAGAGTGTCCATGCCCTCTCTGGGCACCGCCACTCTCTCAGCATCTCCATATGTTCACCAACCCCAAAGCCCTCCATACCCCATGCATGCCTGCTAAGTCGCTTCAGTTCTATCCGACTCTCTGCGACTCCATGGACTGTAGCCCTCCAGGCTCCTCTCTTCATAGGATTATCCAGGCAAGAATACTGGAGTGGGTTGCCATGCCCTCCTTCAGGGGATCTTCCCAACCCAGGGATTGAATCCACATCTTTAATGTCCCCTGCAATGGCAGGTGGGTTCTTAACCACTAGCACCATCTGGTAGGTCCCCGTACCCCATACTCGGGATTTTTATAGCGGGTTCATCAATATTCCCAAAGCATATTGCCATGATCAACCATCAGCTCCACTTCCAGTCCATCTCCTCTCTCTAGACAATGGGAACGAGGCTGAAAATTCCAAGCTTCCAATCACAACTTAGTCTTTCTGGTGACCAGCTCTCAACCAGGAGCCCACCCAGAATCACCTCAAAAGTGATAAAAACAAAAGACATTTCTATCTATCACCAGGAAATTCCAAGGGATTTAGGAACTCTGTGTCAGGAACTGAGGTCAAAGGCCAAACATTAGGGAAAAAAAGATGCTCCTACTGCTCTTATCACTGAGGAAATTACAAGGGTTTTAGGAACTCTGTGCCAGAACTGAGGGGTAGAGACCAGTACAGATATTTTCTGTTATCTCACAGAGTCAAATTACAAAACATTACTCCAGCCATACTGTGTGAAACTCTATACAATCTAAATTTATACACATTTTCTTTTAAAAAGCTCCCAGCCATCTATTAAGGAAGATTGGCCAAGTCTTGTCTTTGGGGTAAGAAACTGCGAGCTAGAGGAGACTGCCCCAGAAGCGGTTGAGAGGAGTCTAGCCTTCTGTTAAATTTAGTATACTAAAATGTTGCTAAAGCTACTCGTCTTTAGACATTTTTTCACTTAATCATCTTTCAGTATAGTTAATATGGATATTCCCCCAACATGTAGCTGCCAGGAAATGTGGGTGAGATAGCTCCCACATCCTGGAAGGAGACAGAGAGTGAGAATCTGATAATTTTTAGAAGCTACTAAGGCTTCTTCTTCATTGTGGTACCCTAGGTCTAAGATGAGGAAACCCAATGCACACAGGGAAGTAACTCAATATCAGCACAAAGTTAAGACACATTATTTAATGAGTATGAGTAGGGGTAGCATCATGATTGATGACAAAAAGGAAGTGCGTGGTGCCAAGAGTTGCTGGTATCTATCATTTAACATGAGGGGAGCCAGTCTAAGAATGAAGTCAATCTTGTGGAGGATGGGAAAAGTAGAAAGAAACTGGGCTCATAATGACATCTTTTAAACTGCTACACCAGTCAATCCGGAAGCCTGTCTTTTCCAGTTCACATGCTAATATTAATAAAATTCACAGGCCAATATTTTTACCAATACTTGAACAAAGGGAGAGGATATATGTATACCTATGTCTGATTCATGCTAAGGTTTGACTGAAAACAAAATTCTGTAAAGCAATTATCCTTCAATTAAAAAACAAACTTTTTAAAAAGCATATTAACTGATATAAAAAAAGCATACTAACTGATATAAAAATTTTTTGATCTTTCTTTCCATTGTGTTTATCCTGTTTGCCTATTTTACACTGCTTAAATCACCACTTGTCCACACTTTATTTTTAAATGAGGATTCGAGTAAGAGGCAAGATGTAAACACAGTTCATTCTCTAAAAAGTAGAGGCTGAACACAATTATGATTTCAATTATCCCATACTAACTTTCCCAAAGCATAAGCATATTGCCAGATTAATCTGATGTTGTTTTATTGTTATTCAGTCGTTTCCACCTCTTTGCAACCCCATGGACTACAGCACACCAGGCTCCTCTTCCTCCACTATATCCCAGAGTTCGTTCAAATTCATCTCCATTCAGTCAGTGATGCTAAATAACCATCTCATCCTCTGCCACCCCCTCCTTCTGCCTTCAGTCTTTCCCAACATCAAGGTCTTTTCCAATGAGTCTGCTGTTCGCATCAGGGGGCCAGAGTATTAGAGCTTCAGTTCAGCAACAGTCCTTTCAATGAATATTCAAGGTTGATTTCCTTTAAGATTAACTGGTGTGATCTCCTTGCAGTCCAAGGGACTCTCAAGAGTCATCTGCAGCACCACAATTTGAAAGCATCAGTTCTTCAGTGCTCAGCCTTCTTTATGGCCCTTTCCCAGGAGTGCCCATCTTTAGAAAAAAAGCAAGCAATTCTCTATATTCAGGAGAGAATTTGGTAATTTAATCTCCTAGAGTCCTGGATAATACTTAGGTAATTTCAAACAAGGCTCAAGATATTTGGAGGGATGCGTACAGGAGGGTCAGTATTCAAATAACTAGGACTGTTTTTTACTGGTCTGATTTCAGGTTAAAACTGAACATATTTACTCACTTCCAAGTCAGGAATTCAAAAGAATAGTCCCAGTATATAGGCTTCCTCAAAAGCCATTCTTTATCCTGAGAACTACAGGCAAATATTTTGGGGAGAATTATTTTCACTAGTATTTTTAAAAGATGTAGGGATACACCTGTCGTGTTTTCCCTGTTTAGTAGATTGGGCTCCTGACATTGGTGAATAATCTGGATGGGGAAATAACTTAAAGACCCACTTCTTCTTTGACCCAAATCTTCATAAAAGAGCCTGAAAAGACAAGAGATAGCCTCCTAAATTCTTAATAAACTTTTCTTGGTGAAAAAAAGAACATGGTGTCCCGGATTCCTTACAATTATATTAAAAGGAGTCACTAAAGAGAAAAAAAATATTCACCACTTAATTGGTCACAAATTAAAAAAAATCATAGTTCCCATTCAAATATCTTTTAAGGCTTAACTATAATATCAAAGTCTCTTTGAAGACCACATAATAAACCATGAAAATGAACCCATAAAAAACTGACATGATAGGTACTTAGAGATTGATTTGAATATCAAAGGACATCAGGCCTTTGGGAAGAGTTAAGACATCCACAAATATTTTGCAAAAATGATCCTTTTTATGATGGTGCTGTCAATAAAAGCATATATAAAGAAGCCTTAACATGTCATAATTTTCATTTGATTTTGCTCAAATAACCATTTTTTCATATCCTGAACTCTCTTTTTCTATAACATTTACTCATAATCATGGTCCCTTTTTAGTAGGGTGCCTCCATACAAGTGAAATGAATTAATAAATAAATATATTTAGGTTAATGATGACTAATTATCTCACTATCAAAGAAGGTGCTGCAGCTATGGAAGAGTAAGGACTAGACTGAATCCTGTGGTGCTGAATTGGAGTTGAAGTATTGGTTTGAAACCATGGTTTTTAATGGAGATTAAAAAATACAGGTGTATTAATAAATACATATCCTAACCCTGATCACAGAAGGGTTAAAAGGAGTAACACTGCAGTAATAATGAGCTTACTTAGTGCCCAGATCTTGGTTTTTAAATAGCATTTTCTATTAAAAAGGAATCAGGACCCTTGGCTAATTTCAATAACTGGGGCAAAGAAGATCTTACTGGGTCGGACAGTGCTCAAAAATTCATGCAGATTGTCAAAAAGACACAGGAGCCCTTGTAAAGAGGTTTCCATTGGTCAAATCTAAGGCAATCTGAGCATCACAACAAATAATAACAGATCACAACCCATTAAATAAAAATTTAAGAATCTGTGAAAATTAACAAGTAAATAAGAGGAGGAAAAGTTCTAGCTTAACCTCACAATGATAACTAATAAGTACAGATGCAATAAGAAAATCACCATTTGGCAACAATCACAGTGTTGATTTAGGCAAGAATCAAAGCTAAAACTACTGGGTGAAAGTTTGATTAAATACAAGATATCTACATAGTCTCAAAATATCTCCACATGGATACTTTTTAAGTACAAAGGCAAAATTAATAATTTACTGTGAAGAAACCCAGTAGACTTCATTCTATTCAAATAATTAAACTTACTGTCACTAATAATAGGGTAAATTGATATTATATCCCTTCCTAATGATACAGTAAGAATTATTTCTGTGATATTTCTGCCCAAAATGTATAGCCTAAATCTACTCATGAGAAAACACTGAACAAATGCAAACTGAGGAACACTATATAAATGACTGGTCTATAATTTTAAGAATATTAAAATACTGCACAGAAGACAAGCAAAGACTAAGAAATTGTTCAAGATTAAAGGAGACTAAAGAGACATGACAACTATATACAACATTCTTGGACTAGCAGAAAAAATGTTCACATATTCATTTTTTTAAAGTTCCTACAGATTATCATGCTAAGTGGAGTAAGCCAGACAAACAAAATACTATATGGTATCACTTACAGGTGGAATAAAAAAAAAAAAAAACACAAATGAACTTATATACAAAATAGAAACAAATTCACAGACGTAGAAAAGAAACTATGGTTACTAAAGAGGAAGGAAGGGGATAAATTACAAGGTTGGGATTAATATATACTCTAATACTATATATAAAATAGATAACCAATAAGGACCTACTGTCTAGCACAAGGTGTATTCTATATAATAACCTATAATGGAAAAGAATCTGAAAAAGAATGTGTGTGTATACACACACACACACACACACACACACATATATAAAACCAAATCACCCTGATATACAGCAGAAATTAACACAACACTGTAAATCAACTGTACTTCAATTTTTTTTTTAATTTTAATTTATTTTTGCCATAAAGGGTATCATTGGGACAACTCACTCTCTCAAGTTGGGTGAGATCTGTGGATCAGATGATAGTATTATATCAAAGTTAATTTCATAATTATGATGGTTGTACTTTTGTACTTTATAGAAGCTTATCCTTATATTCAGGAAACATTATATAATGCAGACTTTAGAGTAATGAACCACCATGTCAGCAGCTTATTCTCATCTGGTTCAGAAAAATTACACAACAACATAAATGTGGTAAAGTGTGTGGAAATTCTTTGTACTATTCTTCGAATTTTTCTGTAAATTTGAAATAACCTCAAAATATAACATAAAAAGTTTAACTTAAAAAGCTCAAGAAAATATTTTAATGATTAGTCAATTATCAAAAACTCAAGTATATACTTACATATAGATTTAGTATCACAGTAAATGATATACATTGTTTATACATTGATAGTGAGAATACAAACTTGTATTAGCCTCTGCAGAGGGCAATTCCTCAACATTATTCATCAAAATGATAAATGCACATACCTTGAGACCCTACTCCAAGATATATCCTAAGAATATATCACAGCAGATGAATGGATAAGAAAGCTGTGGTACATATACACAACGGAGTATTACTCAGCCATTAAAAAGAATACATTTGAATCAGTTCTAATGAGGTGGATGAAACTGGAGCCGATTATAGAGAGTGAAGTAAGCCAGAAAGAAAAACACCAATACAATATACTAACGAATATATATGTAATTTAGAAAGATGGTAATGATAACCCTGTATGCGAGACAGCAAAAGAGACAGATGTATAGAAGTCTTTTGGACTCTGTGGGAGAGGGAGAGGGAGAGGGTGGGATGATTTGGGAGAATGGCATTGAAATATGTATAATATCATATATGAAATGAATCACCAGTCCAGGTTCGATGCGTGATACTGGATGCTTGGGGCTGGTACACTGAGACGACCCAGAGGGATGGTATGGGGAGGGAGGAGGGAAGGGGGTTCAGGATGGGGAACACGTGTATACCTGTGGCAGATTCATGTTGATGCATGGCAAAACCAATACAATATTGTACAGTAATTAATCTCCAATTAAAATAGATAAATTTATATTTTTTAAAAAAGAATATATCATCACATATGATTATAATATTTGGATATTCATCGTAGCTTTGTTTGTAATAAGATACCAAACAATCTAAATATCCATTAATACAGAACTGGTTAAGTACAACTGGCAAATTCACACAATGGAATATTAGTTTTAAAAAGAATGAGGTAGCAGAGTTCCCTGGTGGCCCAGTGGCTAAGCATTCTGGACCCTCACTGCTCTGGCTAAGGTTCAACCCTCGGTCACAGAACAATGAGATCCCACAAGATAGAGCAGCCAAAAAAAAAGATGAGGTAGTTCTAAATGTACTTAAAGATTTCAAAGATAAGCATTTATAAATTAATTAACCAATAAAATTTGAAAATCACATTAACATGATAGTGATATTTTACTGAAATTAAACTGCTAATCACAATATAAACATTATACCAAAAGATACGGCATGAGTTCTTTCAAGTCTAACAATCTTCTTCTCCAATACAGCATGTGCATAAGTGTGTGTGTGTGCGCGCGCGCGCACACTCAGTCGTGTCAGACTCTTTGCAAACCCAAGACTCAATTCTTTGACTATCCTTAATGTGAACAGTGAGTGAAAGAGGAGAGTGAAAAAGTTGGCTTAAAGCTCAACATTCAGAAAATGAAGATCATGGCATCTGGTCCCATCACTTCATGGGAAATAGATGGAGAAATAGTAGAAACAATGTCAGACTTTATTTTTGGGGGCTCCAAAATCACTGCAGATGGTGACTGCAGCCATGAAATTAAAAGACGCTTACTCCTTGGAAGAAAAGTTCTGACCAACCTAGACAGCATATTCAAAAGCAGAGACATTACTTTGCCAACTAAGGTCCATCTAGTCAAGGCTATGGTTTTTCCTGTGGTCATGTATGGATGTGAGAGTTGGACTGTGAAGAAGGCTGAGCGCAGAAGAATTGATGCTTTTGAACTGTGGTGTTGGAGAAACTCTTGAGAGTCCCTTGGACCGCAAGGAGATCCAACCAGTCCATTCTGAAGGAGATCAGGCCTGGAATTTCTTTGGAAGGAATAATGCTAAAGCTGAAGCTCCAGTACTTTGGCCACCTCATGGGAAGAGTTGACTCATTGGAAAAGACTCTGATGCTGGGAGGGATTGGGGGCAGGAGGAGAATGGGACGACTGAGGATGAGATGGCTGATGGCATCACGGACTCGATGGACATGAGTCTGAGTGAACTCCAGGAGTTGGTGATAGATAGGGAGGCCTGGCGTGCTGCTATTCATGGGGTTGCAAAGAGTTGGACACGACTGAGCAACTGAACTGAAGTGAATGTGAACAGACAAAACCTTCATTTGGTAGAACACCCCATTTTGTCTGCCTCTGTTCTCATTTGCAGACATGAAATCCTGTAATAGTACTCAATTTTATGGTGGCCATCCAAAAGATCCAACATATGTGTACATACTTTTACTCATATCATTTAAAAGAAAACACAAAATTCTAAGTTTCTCTGAGAATTTAATAACCCCTGAAAACATGTCCAAACATCTCTAAGGACCTAAAACCTATCTGGAAAACACTTATCTCGCCAACAGAGATCATTTCCTTTTTTATCATTTCCATTTTATATCCTTTAACTTCCCCTCTTCAATACCGCTTTCCTTTCAACCTACGGCACACTACCTTTAAAAAAAACCAACCAAAAAATCTCTCTGGTGTCCTGCTATCCCTCAAGATACCACTCCTTCCCTCTGAAACCACATTTCTGTATTGATTTACATACATTATTTATTTCACACACTGCCTCCATTTGCCTGTTTCCACTCACCACATATCCATTACAATACAGCTTTTGTTCCAAACACTTTCTGAAACTATACTCTCAAGTGTTACCAAAACCTGCAAACTGTAATGTTCCATCAGCTACTTCTTGACTTCTCTAAAGCACTTGAGAGCCAAAGGGCTTAGCCAAGACTCAACTACAAGTGTTTCCAAATCCTTTCATTTGGTCATAAAATGTTTTTTAATTTATCCTGTTTGACTTACAACTCAAAAAGGACAAAGTTACTGCCTTTTTATGCCAGTTTAGTGAAGGAAAATCAAGTAAATATTAATAGATAAAATATAATGAGTATAGTTGAACAGCCTGAGGGAGAATTAATGGTCTCATCTTATACTTCACCACAATGAAAAGGAACACGTGTATACCTGTGGCAGATCATGTTGATGTATGGCAAAACCAATACAATATTGTAAAGTAATTAAAAGAAAGAATCAAAGATTTCGTTGTTTTTCTAAAGACTGTAAGTATAGCCATGAGAATCAGGAGGTCTAGGGCTCTCTTTATTAATTTCCAAGGACTGCTGCAATAAAGTATTAATACCACAAATGCTTAAAGAATTTATTGCCTCACTGTTTGGAGACCAGAAGTTCAAAATCAAGGTGTCAGCAGGGCCTGACGTAAGAGATAGATGGGCCCCAGGTTAGACAATTACAACTAGCCTCCAGTTTGCATTTCCTGGGACAGGAGATAGTGGGCTCCAGCTGAGGTATTTACAATCAGCTTCCTGTTTGCCCTCAAAAACGGAAGTAACAACAGAAACAGGATAAACAGACAGTGTTTGTCTCTTGGAAACACCTTAAGGTAACAGTCATGGCAAGGACAAAGAGGTGCAAAATTCTGTTTTAATAAAGGATTAAGATCTCTGCTCCCCCTTTTTTGGAACAAGGGATAGATGATACACACCCAGAAAGGCTCCCTGTGGGTCTAAAGTCAGGGGATGACGCCAGGCTCTAATGAGTCTTGTTCCTCCCAGAAGCCTTCACTTCGAGATCCACCTTGGCTGAGAGGTGCAAGCCACCCCAGGGGAAGGTCCCCGGGTGGGGAAGGTCCCAGAGTAGGTCAGGTGTGGAAAAAGAAGCCAGATAACTGACCTCAAGTAAGACAAAGACCCAGAAGAACTGACAGACATAAATGACTAAACCGCTTGTCTACTGTGCTCCTCACTAGCAGAACACCCATACCCTCTCTCTCCAGGGGTACATCTCTGCCTTGCTTAACTAAACAGTTTCTCTATGTGCTCTCCCACTTGCTGTTGTGCTGTGTCTCTAATAACAAACTCTGTACCTGTATTTACACTTTTTTGCCTCTGTGATAAATGCATTTCTCATTAGGGGCAAAGATCCAGGGAAAAACAGCTTCTAGCCTCTAGCCCTTGCTGTTCTGGTGGGTAGGATTCCGGTTTTCATCCAGGCTACCCAGGTTCAATTCCTGGACAGGTAATTAAGATCTTGCTTCATGCCACTGCTCACTGCTGGCTCGCTGAGATCAGGCCATGTTTTCTCAGAAAGATCTAGGAGAGAATCCTTCTGTGCCTCTTTCTGGCGTCTTGTGATTGCCACCAATCCTTGGTGCTCCTAGGCTTGCAGCTTACTCTGACCTCTGCCTCCACTGTCAGAAAGTCTTTTCCTCTCTGTATTTCTCCATTTCTCTTCATAACCAGCCACTGGATTCAGGGTCCAACCTAATCCAGTATAACCTCAATAGACTTGAAGAGACTTGAAGTGTCCAGTGAAGTTCAACAGAATAAAAATATACTTATTAGGGCTCTTTCAGTTAGTATAGAAACCAAATATAAACTAGCTTAAGTAAAAATGGTTCTCCTGGTGAACTAGATATTAAATACTATGAATTATTGTTAATTCTGTTTGGTATAATAATGTGGTTATATAGGAGAGAGCATTTATTTTAAGACATACATGCTGAAGTATTTAGAGGTAAAGTGGCATGAAAGCTGCAACATATTTTCAAAGAGTGAAAAAAAAATTACATACACGGGGGAGTGGGGAATACAGACAAATGAGGCAAAATATTAGAAACTATTGAATTTTTTATGATAATTGGCTTATTCTTTCAACTTCTCTATATGCAGGAAATTTTTCGAAATAAAAAGCTAGTAGGAAATGAGGGTCTATTTTCACTAGGACATGCAGGCTTGGAACTGACTCCAAGGTGAATTAGACCTAGAATTAAAAGAATGTCAAAAGATGAATATATAGGTCTTTCACCTCCATACTTTTCTATATACAACATTCCTCTCCAGCAATCACCAAAGGAAGCATGATGTTTCTCACAATATTTTTTTCCCCAGTTAACCTCTCTCTCTAAATGAGAGGCAGGAGAGTATCAGGAGATTGGCACAGGTTCCCGAGTCCAGTCTACTAAATCAGAGAAAGGATTAAGGGATTAAGGGTTGAGTAAATAACTCCCTCTTCAATTTATCTTAACTCTTAATTCCCTTCTCATATTTAGTAAGGAAGAGAATGAGAAACTATAGTAGAACAGAAAAACAGCCCCAAACCAGTAACATTAAATATATTATATTCTAGAGTCTAATATTCTCTGGAGAAGAGATTAGCTACGATGATAGAAAAGAAACAGGTATAGACGGATCATTACCTGCCACAGGCTGACAGCAGAGGAAAAAAAATCTGGGAAAACAGGATATTCACCTAACAAAGATGAAAGGAAGAAAAGAGAAAAGGAGGGAGGTAAGGACACGACTGAGTGACTGAACGGAACTGAAGGAAAGTAATAAGAGAGTAAATGAGTGAAATAGGGCAGAGGCTAAACTGCTATGCCCATGCCCGTGCCCAGAGCTGTCTCTAGGGATATCTCACTAAATTGATACCAGCTCCAAAAGTCCTTCTCAACTTCATTCTGAAACTTGTTACAAATCTGAAGTTATGAGGAGCACATAAATGGTACTAAGGATCCTGGCCAGTTGGGAAAACACAGAAGACCCTCTGCCCCAACAAAAAATGAATCCATTCACGTGTAAAATTTATTAAATATCACAATTCTCAAAAAGTTCCTTCAAAAGGGTTTAGTTTAGGGCACAGTGATTTGCATTGGTATCTTAGGGAGAGAGGCTGCACTCTGTATATGACTAGTATATGTATATGACCAGTATATGAGGCTCTCTCCCTGAAACTCTTTTCAACCAAAAAATGAATAAAATGTAATTTAGAAAAATGTAATCTTAATGGTGTGCCTTTCAAAAGGCCAAATAAACACTCATGAACACTCCAGATAATTTTTTCAACTACTTGGAAAATATTAATTTTTTCAACTACTTGGAAAATATTAATCTTTTACAATGCAACAAAAACCATAATCATTATTTTAGTTCAATTCAGCAGGAGGGGAATTTGTTAAATGTTTGGTTTTCCTGCAATTATATACTTTCAAATCTAACTGATCTGAAGTTACTCCAATGTACTAAATGAATTAACAATTTTACTCATTTAAAGTTCACCTCTCCGATTTTAATGCTGATAATGCATTTTAAGACTTTTTTTTAAATTAAATCTTAAAAAAAAAATCAAACCTTTAAACACAATTCATTTTGGTACTGGAAGTAAAGACCATTATTTGACCAATAAGTTTACGATGAATAACCTTAGACATATGCCTATTACAAAATACAAGATTTAGATGACATGGTTACTAATTCAATCATTAAAGATAAATTATGACCACAAAAAAATCTGAATTGCCAATGATCTAGCGGAGCTATTAATGTATAACTATTTTCAAATATAACATGTTCATTATTGCATATAATCAATTTAAATAATACTGTAATAAGACTCATCAAGTATAACCTGTACAGTCTTACCTGTATGATGGAGGTCTAATGTTGTCTTTGTAGATGCTTCCAAACAATATTTTTCCCTGTAACTATCCCCATGATTAATTCCTTTAGCACATTCTTTAGTAGGCAAATTAAAATTCCATGTTCTGGGATCATTTTGTGGCTGGAGAAAATTATTCTTATTTGCAGCAACCTAAAAAAACAAAGTATGTATTTTATGCTGATATTAAACCTAATTTCCCATATTTTTATATAATAGATTCTCAATTTAAAATACTGAATATGAGCTACTAGTTTCTCATATCTAAATAGGGAATAAATATTTTAAAATAAACTAAAATTATAATTTTTTTTAAACTAGTTTTATTATGTTATAAAAGCTGAAAACTGGTAAAGAATCTGCCTGCAATGCAGGAGACCTGGGTTCAACCTCTGGGTTGGGAAGATCCCCTGGAGAAGGGAAAGGCTACCCACTCCAGTATTCTGGCCTGGAGAATTCCATGGACTATATATAGTCCATGCAGTTGCAAACAGTCGGAGGGGACTGAGCGACTTTCACTTTCAAAAGCTGAAAGACACCACAGAATGAAAATTATGCTTACAATTATAGTGTATTTTAAGCAACAGATCAAATGAGGTTTTAAACAAGCACAATGTGCCATTCTCAGGCAACTGCTTATTTTTCTTGCTAAATTTCTCAATGTTAAAAGCAACACTTAAATATTGTTAATTTTTTACATGGCTAATGATATACTGCCACAGTATTGTTTTAACAGTACCTTATATTTTAGAGTCAAATACTAAAATATTTACAAATGAGAAGAGATTCCTGGAAGCTGTGTCAAAATAATGAGTTGGGAAAAAAGGGGGAGGGAGCTGGAAGGTAAAAATAAAGCAAGAGGGGTCACAAACTGATAACTGCCAAGGCTGGGTGATGTGTACATGGGGGTTCTTCATATATTCTTTTCTCTATTATTATATATGTATCAATTTTCTGTTGCTGCTGTAACAAATTACAACAAACTTAGTGGCTTAAAACAACATAAATGCATTGTCTTATAATTCTCTAAGTTTGAACTCTGATTTGGCTCTTACCAGGCTGAAATCAAGGTTATCTGCATTTCTTCCAAGAAGGTCTAAGACAGAACACACTTCCTTGGCTTTCCAAACTTCTAAAAGCTACCGCTTCACAGTCAGTGCCTCTGCCTCTCTGCCCCTGCTTCCTTAATCACATGTCTTTCTCTAACTCTCATCTGTCTCCCTCTTCTACTTTTAAGGACCTTTGTGATTATATTGGGCCCACCTTGATAAGCCAGAATGACCACCCTCCCTCCTATCTCAAGGTCCTCAAACATTAATCACTTAGTCAAGAGTCCCTTTTGCCATGTGAGGTTAATACATTTACGTGTTTCCACGGATTAGGATATGGACGTTTTGGGAAGATCATTTTTCTGTCTACAATACTATGTTTGAAGTCTTTTTTAAATAACAGCTCATAATAACAGACACAGCTGTCATAGCTCTATAAATATTCATTTTAACAAATTTCAGAGACATTCAAAAACCTATCTGATAAGATATTAAAGTCATGGATATAAATTAATGAGAGTCACTGCTGCTGCTGCTGCTGATGCTAAGTCGCTGCAGTTGTGTCCGACTCTGTGCGACCCCGAGACGGTAGCCCACCAGGCTCCTATCACTGGGATTCTCCTGGCAAGAACACTGGAGTGGGTTGCCATTTCCTTCTCCAATGCATGAAAGTGAAAAGTGAAAGTGAAGCCGCTCAGTCGTGTCCGACTCTAGCGACCCCATGGACTGCAGCCTACCAGGCTCCTCTGTCCATGGGATTTTCCAGGCAAGAGTACTGGAGTGGGGTGCTTGCAACATTCTATTCTGATATAATTTTAAGCTTATAGAAACATTCCAGAAATAATACAAGGAAGTCTCATGTACTCTTCACCCAAATTCACCATTTGTTTACATTCTGCTCCATTTACTTTCCCTCTGTCTCTCCTGTGCGTGCGTGCGTGTGTGTGTGTGTGTGTGTGTGTGTATACATTTGAAAGTAAGCAGGAGACACTATGTTCTTTTACCTCTAAAAATGACAAAGTGTGTTTGCAAAGAGCAAAGACACTCGCTTATATAATCACAGTAACTATCAAAATCAAAAATTTAACAATGGTAGTAAAATATTATTATCTAATCCACAGCCCACATTCAAATGGGGTCACTTACTCCAACAATGTTTTTTGACAGTTTTCCCCCTGAGCAAGGATCCAATCTCAGATCACAGAATACATTTAGTCAACAAGTTTCTTTAGTTTCATCTAGAACAGTTCCTCACCTTTATTCATCTTTTGTGATTTCTGACACTTTCAAAGAATACAGGCCAACTATTTTATAGAATGTTCCCCTATTTGGATTGTCTGATGTTTCCTAATGATGAGCTTCAGATTATGTATTTTGGAAGGAATATCATAGTTCACCACACAGCAACATTCTATTCTGATATAATTTTAAGCTTATAGAAACATTCCAGAAATAATACAAGGAAGTCTCATGTACTCTTCACCCAAATTCACCATTTGTTTACATTCTGCTCCATTTACTTTCCCTCTGTCTCTCCTGTGCGTGCGTGCGTGTGTGTGTGTGTGTGTGTGTGTGTATACATTTGAAAGTAAGCAGGAGACACTATGTTCCTTTACCTCTAAAAATGACAAAGTGTGTTTGCAAAGAGCAAAGACACTCGCTTATATAATCACAGTAACTATCAAAATCAAAAATTTAACAATGGTAGTAAAATATTATTATCTAATCCACAGCCCACATTCAAATGGGGTCACTTACTCCAACAATGTTTTTTGACAGTTTTCCCCCTGAGCAAGGATCCAATCTCAGATCACAGAATACATTTAGTCAACAAGTTTCTTTAGTTTCATCTAGAACAGTTCCTCACCTTTATTCATCTTTTGTGATTTCTGACACTTTCAAAGAATACAGGCCAACTATTTTATAGAATGTTCCCCTATTTGGATTGTCTGATGTTTCCTAATGATGAGCTTCAGATTATGTATTTTGGAAGGAATATCATAGTTCACCACACTAAGGGCACAAAATATCAATCTGTCCATTAATGGAGGCAGCCATTTGATTAAAGTGGTGTCTACCAGGTATTCTAGCCAAGTTAATATTTTTCTACTTGTCTTTAAAGTATGTTGTAAGGTGATGCTTGAGTCTATTCAAGTATCCTATTTCCTGATGAAACATTCACCCATTAATCTGATGGGTTTGGGAACCCATTAATATTTTCCGACACCACCATTACCTTTATTTTTATAATTTAGCATTTCACTCTTAGAAAGAGTTTACTACTTATTTAGTTATATTACTATGGATTCAGACTCCTATATTATTCAGTGGGCTATTATCCATTAGTATATTTATTTTGATGCTCTATTTGTTCCAGATTTTTATCAGACCACTCAAATAAAAGACCCCTGAAGTCACCAAACCAAACATTCTTGGTATGGATTAATTCAATCTAAGAAAAAAATTTAAGGATGGAATAGACAAAGGAGACAGTAAAGTTGACTGCTAAGCCTAATATTTTTAGGTTTTGCATGTTGCCTTACTTAACATAGCTGTATGGTTTCAAAAATGCCTACTTCATTAGTATTTAAAGAAAACTAGTTTCTTGATAATAATTATAAGAGGAAAAGAATAAATCAGTGGTTTTGGTTTCAAATTAGTCCTTAGAACCTCCATCAGAAAATAAAGCTAAAGACAAGGGTGTCAAAATGATTCAATGGAGGGAAAAACAGTCTTTTCAAAAAATGGCCCTGGAACCCAATTAGATATAACTGGATTCCTACCTCACACCATACATAAAAACCATTTCAAAATGGGTCACAGACTAAAATGGAAGAATTAAAACTATAAAACTCTTAGAAGAAAATACAGTAAATCTTCATGACCTTCTCAGATACAACACTAAAATCACAAGTACTACCAACACCAAAAAAGGAAAACCCAGAGAAACTGGACTTCATCAAAATTTAAAACGTTTGTGCTACAGATGAAACCATCAAGAACGTAAAAGGTAATCAACAACAAGGTGAAAATATTTGCAAATCATATATCTGATGAGGCACCTATGTTTAGAACCTATACAGACTCTTACAACTCTGTAATAAAAGCAAATAATCCAACTTAAAAAAATAGGATCTGAATAAACAATCCTCCAAAAAAGATATACAAATGGCCAATAAGCACATACAAAAATGCTCAACATTAGCCACCAAGGAAAAGTAAATAAAAATCCCAAGTCAGATACCACTTCATCCATAGTATGGTTATAATCAAATAGATAATAATAAGTGTCAATAAACATGTGGAGGACTAAAACCTCATACATTAATAACAGGAATGAAACAGTACAGCCACCATGGCATTAAAAGGTTAACCACAGAATTATTATATGACCCAGCAATTCCATCCGAAGAATGCACCCAAGAGAAATGAAAACATATGTCTATAAACAATTTACACATGAATATTCACCAGCATTATTCATAATACCTAATAAATTTTAAAAATAGAAACAACTCAAACATCCATCAACCGACAGATGGAATAATAAAATATGGTATATTAATGCAATGAAATATTACTCAGTGTGGTAAGCAGAATAATGCCTCCCAAAGATGTCCGTACCTTAACTCCTAGAACCTGAGGAAAGCTTACCTTCCATGGCAAAAGAGACTTTGCTGATGCAATTAAGGTTAAGGACCCTGAAATAGAGAGACTGTCCTAAGTTATCCAGGGCGGCCCAATCTCACCAAATGAGTTCCAGTTTCAGAGAACCAAAAAGATGTCAATAAAAGGAATCAAACTGCCACTACCAATTTTCAAAGAATTAAGAAGGGGGCCACCAGGATTGCAGCTGGCCTGTAGAAACTAGAAAAGGCAAAGGAAACACTCTTAAAACCTCCAGAAATAAATGCGACCCTGCCAACACCTTGATCTTAGCCCAGTGTGACCCAGGTTGAGCTTTGACTTACCTAACTATAAGATAATACACTTGCATTGTTTTAAGTCACTAAATTTCAGGTAATCTGTTACAGCAGTAATAGGAAACTAATACATTCAGCAATAAAAAAAAATTACTGATACATACCAAAATATGGATGAGCCTTGAAAAACACTATGAAACTGAAAACAGTGAGTCATAAAAGGCCACATGTTGTATAACTCTATTTATATGAAATGCTCATAATAGATAAATACATAAAACGGAAAGTATATTAGTGATTACAAAGGGCTGAGGGATTTGGATGGGTTGATGTATGTGAAGTCTCTCTCTTTCTGGAATGATTAAAACGGTCTGAAATTGATTTTGGTGATCATTGCACAACTCTGACCATGTGAAATACAACTGAATTGTAGTAGGCAGATTACAGGTATGTGCATTTAATTTAAACAAAGTTGCTTTTATAAAAAGAAACCAAAAAATGAAAAACTATGCTTACATAATTTTCTCCTTACATTGTGGCCAGAATCTAAAGGAGTGTTGGATAAAACAAACAGATGCAGACCAAAAAACAGTCAAGAGTGAGTAGATATTTTCAACAACAAAAAGACAAAAAAAACAGTTAAAAGCCTCAAAGGATGTGAAAAGACATTTCTCCATAGAAGATAAGCACATGGTCAATAAGCACATGAAAAAATGCTCAGAATTACTAGTCATTAGGAAAATGCAAATCAGGACCACAGTGGAACGCCACTTCACAACAAGGATGACCATAATCAAAAAAACAGCAACAAAAGCAAAATAACCAGTGTTGCTAAGGATGTGGAGAAATTGGGACCCTCACACATCAACAGTGGAAATGTAAAATGGTTCAATACCTATGGAAAGCAATTTGGTAGTACCTTAAAAACTAAATATAGAATTACTGTATTATCTAGCAACTCCACTCTTGGGTATATATATACAAGAGAACTAAAAGCAGGTACCTAAATAGAACCATGTATGCCAATGTTCATATCAGCATTATTCACAATAGAAAAAAAGTAGAAATAAACCAAGGATCTATCAATGAATGAATGAACAAAATATGGTGTATGTATACACATATATATGTGTGTATATATACATATACATATGTATGTATATACATATATATATATGTGTACATACGTACAGTTGAATCAACATTTAGAAAACTAAGTGATGGGCATCTGGTCCCATCACTTCATGGGAAATAGATGGGGAAACAGTGGAAACAGTGGCTGACTTTATTTTGGGGGGCTACAAAATCACTGCAGATGGTGACTGCAGCCATGAAATTAAAAGACACTTACTCCTTGGAAGAAAACCCATGACCAACCTAGACAGCATATTAAAAAGTAGATACATTACTTTGCCGACTAAGGTCCGTCTAGTCAAAGCTATGGTTTTTCCAGTAGTCATGTATGGATGTGAGAGTTGGACTGTAAAGAAAGCTGAGCACCAAAGAATTGATGCTTTTGAAGTGTGGTGTTGGAGAAGACTCTTGAGAGTCCCTTGGACTGCAAGGAGATCCAACCAGTCCATCCTAAAGGAGACCAGTCCTGGGTGTTATTGGAAGGACTGATGTTGAAGCTGAAACTCCAATACTATGGCCACCTGATGAAAAGAGCCAACTCATTTGAAAATACCCTGATGCTAAGAAAGATTGAAGGTAGGAGAAGAAGGGGACGACAGAGGATGAGATGGGTGGATGGCATCACCGACTCAATGGACATGAGTTTGAGTAAACTCCAGGAGTTGGTGATGGACAGGGAGGCCTGGCATGCTGCAGTCCCTGGGGTCGCAAAGAGTCAGACACGACTGAGCAACTGAACTGAACTGAAACAAAGGAATATTACTTAATCACATAAAGCATTGATGTTCACATCTGCTACAACATGGATGATCCTAGAAAACATAGGCTAAGTGAAATAAGCCAGACACAACAGTAAGTGAAATAAGCCAGACACAATAGGACAAATATTTATGATTCCACTTAAATATGAGGTACCTGCTGCTGCTGCTGCTGCTGCTAAGTCGCTTCAGTTGTGTCTGACTCTGTGCGACCCCATAGACAGCAGCCCACCAGGCTCCCCCGTCCCTGGGATTCTCCAGGCAAGAACGCTGGAATGGGTTGCCATTTCCTTCTCCAATGCATGAAAATGAAAAGTGAAAGTGAAGACGCTCAGTCGTATCCGACTCTTAGTGATGCCATGGACTGCAGCCTACCAGGCTCCTGCATCCATGGGCTTTTCCAGGCAAGAGTACTGGAGTGGGGTGCCATTGCCTTCTCCAAAATATGAGGTACCCAGAGTAATCAAATTCATGGAGAAAGAAAGAGTAGTGATGACCAGGGAAGGGAGAATAGGGAATTATTGCCTAATGGTTACAAAGTTTCTGTGTAATGAAAAGTTTTGAACACAGAAAATGGTGATTATTGAACAACAAAGGAAATGTAATTAATGCCACTTACCTGTACACTTAAAAATGGTAAAATGGCAAATTTTATGCTATATATATTTTACCATAATAAAAAAAGAAAAAATATTAGATTTCAATCTCCAGAACATAAATCAGAGAACTGTGGAGTAGCCAAAGTGTGGACTGTCCATTTTACA
Organism: Aepyceros melampus; assembly: GCA_006408695.1. NCBI lineage: Eukaryota > Metazoa > Chordata > Mammalia > Artiodactyla > Bovidae > Aepyceros > Aepyceros melampus. The sequence goes on from SJXQ01011340.1 coordinate 46,878, forward strand.
TATGCTCTATATAATCTTTATAAACCTTCTATTATACCAGACTTAAATAATCCTTCATCTTAAGTAAAGTCACTCAGTCGAGTCCGACTCTTTGTGACCCCATGGACTGCAGCCCACCAGCTCCTCAGTCCATGAGATTCTCCAAGCAAGAATACTGGAGTGGGTTGCCATTTCCTTCTCCAGGGGATCTTCCCAACGCAGGGATCGAACCTGGGTCTCCCGCATTGAAGGCAGACGCTTTAACCTCTGAGCCACCAGGGAAGTCCCTAATCCTTCATCTTAGTAGCAAAGAATATATATTAAGACTGTTTTGAGCACTTACTTTTTATAAGTAAAAAGGAAAGGAAGTTTCCATAACAGTGATATAAAACATTATTTATGTATGTTTTCTCTTTATTTTAATTACCTTATCCAAAGTTTTCATTTACTTATGTGGTACCTTTAAAAAGAACACTGATCCAGAATAACTATTTTTCTTGAACAAGAATCTCCACCCCTTCCCTTGTGGAGATATTTTTCACTGTTACCAAAAGTTTATTTATAGACCTAACCCAAGTTTACTTTATACCATTCCTTCAAATATATATAGTTAGCCATTATGTCTAAGGTTTTTAGAAGAATTTATCAGAGATACTGAAAATTCCTATAGGCAGTGAACATTGTTAACTGTTTAAATGGCAATTTTTTAAATACATGCTTCTCTACATTAGGCTTCCGTTACTGTTGTTATTATTTTTTTTTTTACCTCAAATAACTTTATATCTGAATTCAGTTTTGCAACCTCTTCATTAAGACTTGGATGACTTCTTGCTGGTGATATAAACTTTGGTTTTTTGAAGGGATTCCCTTGCAACTGACTTGGTGCTGCTGATCGTCTCATATTTAGCAGTATTAACCTGAAAAATACCCAAAAGTCATTTCATCAGAAGTCTGATTAGAATTACCTCCAAATATATATCATCACTATAATCATGACATCTTTAAAAATATAAGGGAATAAGCCTGTAAAAAGCCTTAGAAAACAAATTCAACAGTTGGTAACATTTTATTTTCCATCACAAAAGGCTTTTGAAATGTATTAAGGTTCAAAATATCTGGTACAAACCTGAACATATATTGTACCAATTTTGATAAAACTATAGTTAGATAACAACAATAAAGCCTTAAACATAATTTAGATAGTAGTTTCAAAATCAAAGAAAACATAATTATTCACATACATATATTAAGCATGTTGCTTTTTTCCTATTCCACCAATCCACAAACTGCATGCAGGTAGCAATCATTGTTTTCTTAACCATTCTGTAAGCAGCATCAACCACAAAGCCAGATACATGATAATCACTAACAAATACTTTTGAATGAGTGAATAAAATCCTGGCAATTGAAAGAATACATTTAAGAGTTCAATTTTTACTATCCTATTTCCTTTTAAAGCAGTGAAATATTTTAAATACATAAATCAAGAGACAAGAACCATGTTCCCAAAGTTTTGCTCGATGTTATTTCCATCAGGACAGGACCGGTGAGACAGATAAAAAACAAGAACATTACAAGTATACATCATGCTTCTGCAATGGACAGCAGCAAGCACTCTAATTTAAAGCAATCTCACAAAACTGTACACAAGATAAGGCATCAACAAGGATGTACATGGGTACCAAAATAATTTGCATAACCCAGAAATTACACTTCTGGAAATTTACCCTAAGGAATTAGCAAAGATATACTCAAAGCATTATGTATAAGGTTTTCATGCCAACATCACTTATAGTAGGAGAAAGAAGGGAAATTTAAATATCTACAACAGGGTACAGGAAAAAGTAGAATACACCTCTTCCTACATGACTAAAATGTAGTGCTGCAATTTCCCAACAAGCCATGCTCTCTTTTCCTCTAGATCTTTGAACAAACTCCCTTCACAGTGTTGGGTCTCCAATACAGCCTTTACCCATTTTTCTTTGCTTGATGAACTTCAACTTATCCTTTAGGACTCTTAACTATGAGCCACCTTCATCTCCCCCAAAGACTGGATTAGAGATCCTTCCTCTGTGTCTACTACCTAAGCACTTTTCACACTGTAATGAAACTGCCTATTAATTCCCCCAAGTTGTAAACTCCTGGACCAGCCATGAAGTCTTACCTTCCAATCATCAGTATATTGCAGTACCAACACAAGAAGGCATTCACTATTTGTTAAATAGTTCTACAGCCATGAATGGGGGGGGCATGGGGGGTAGGGATCACATTTTAAAAGAATTTTTAATGATATGAGAAACTTTTATACATCAAATTAAAAAATGGCTAAAAACAGCAATTTTAGCAAAGTTGCAAAAATACAAGATTAAAACTCAAAAATCAATTATTTTCCAACATATCACCAATAAGTGGAATTTGAATTTAAAAACACAATACCATTTACATTAGCACCCCACAAAAGTTAAATATTTAAGGGTAATCTAACAAAGCATGTACAAGATCTATATAAGGAAAAACTATAAAAACTCTGCTGAGCAAAATCAAAGAACTAAATAAATGGAGAGATACTGAACTTCCCTTGTGGTCCAGTGGTTAAGAATCACATGCCAGTGCAAGGAACACGGGTTCCATCTCTGGCCTGGGAAGATTCCACATGCCACTGAAAGCAAATAAAAGCCTGAGCACAACAATTACTGAGCCCACGCTCTAGAGCCCACAAGCTGCAACTCTGAAGCCTGCATGCCCCACAGTGCATGCTCTGTAACAAGAGAGGCCACCACGAGTTCAGTTCAGTTCAGTCGCTCAGTCGTGTCTGACTCTTTGCGACCCCATGAACTGCAACACGCCAGGCCTCCCTGTCCATCACCAACTCCCGGAGTCCACCCAAACCCATGTCCATTGAGTCGGTGATGCCATCCAACCATCTCATCCTCTGTTGCCCTCCTCTTCTGCCTTCAATCTTTCCCAGCATCAGGGTCTTTTTCAATGAATCAGCTCTTTCTATCAGGTGGGAAGTATTGAAGCTTCAGCATCAGTCCTTCCAATGAATATTCAGGGTTGATTTCCAAGATTAACCAATTTGATCTACTTGCTGTCCAAGGGACTCTCAAGAGTCTTCTCCACCATCACAGTTCAAAAGCATCAATTCTTCAGCACTCTGCCTTCTTTATGGTCCAGCTCTCACATCCATACACAACTACTGGAAAGCCTTGACTATACAGACTTTCATCAGTAAAGTGTTGTCTTTACTTTTTAATACACTATCTAAATTTGTCATAGTTTTCCTGCCAAGAAGCAATCGTCTTCTAATTTCATGGCTGCAATCACCATCCACAGTTATTTTAGAGTACAAGAAGAGGAAATCTGTCGATTCCCCCTTTTTCCCTTCTATTTGCCATGAACTGATGGGATCAGATGCCACGATCTTAATTTAAGTCTTTTTTAATACTGAGTTTTAAGCTTTTTCACTCTCCTCTTTCATCCTCATCAAGAGGCTCTTAAGTTCTTTACTTTGTCATTAAAATGGTATTATTTGCATATCTGAGGCTGTTGATATTTCTCCTGGCAATCTTGATTCCAGCTTGTAACTCATCCAGCCAGGCATTCTACAAGATGTGCTTTGCATATAAGTTAAATAAACAGTGTGACAATAAACAGCTTTGTCATACCACTTTTTCAATTTTGAACCAGTCAAGGAGCCTGGTAGGCTGCAGTCCATGGGGTCGCTAAGAGTCAGACACGACTGAGCAACTTCCCTTTCACTTTGCACTTTCATGCATTGGAAAAGGAAATGGCAGCCCACTCCAGTCTTCTTGCCTGGAGAATCCCGAGGACGGGGGAGCCTGGTGGGCTTCCATCCATGGAGTTGCACAGAGTCGGACATGACTGAAGCGACTTAGCAGCAGCAGCAGCAACTGTTCTATATAAGGTTTTAATTGTTGCTTCTTGATCTGCATACAGGTTTCTCAGGCGGCAAGTAAGATGGTCTGGTATTCCCAACTATTTAAAAGTTTTCCATAGTTTATGATCCACACAGTCAAAGGCTCTAGCAAAGTCAATGAAACAGAGGGAGATATTTTTCTGGAATTTCCTTGCTTTCTCTATGATTCAGCAAATGTTGGCTGAACTGATGTTTTCGAACTGTGATGCTGGAGAAGATTCTTGAGAGTCCCGTGGACAGCAAGATCAAACCAGTTAATATTGAAGGAAATCAACCCCGAATATTTATTGAAGGACTGATGCTGAAACTCCAATACTCTGGCCACCTGATGAGAAGAGCTGACTCACTGGAAAAGACCCTGATGCTAGGAAAGACTGAAGGCAGGAAGAAAAGGAGACGACAGAGGATGAGATGGTTGGATGACATCACCGACTCAGTGGACATGAGTTTGAGCAAACTCTGGGAGATGGTGAATGACATGGAGGCCTGGCGTTCTGCAGTCCATGGGATTGCAAAGAGTTGGACACAACTGAGCGACTCAATAACAACAAGGTGGTGCTAGTGGCAGAGAAGCCGCCTGCCAATGCAGGAAACATAAGAGACGCAGGTTCAATCCCTGGATCGGGAAGACCCTCTGGAGGAGGGCATGGCAACCCACTCCAGTGTTCTTGCCTGGAGAATTCCACAGACAGAGGAGCCTGGTAGGCTACAGTCCATAGGGTCGCAAAGAGTCAGACACAACTAAAGTGAATTAGCATGCACGCACACATGCAAAGAAAATGAACCTAGAAACAAGACTTTTCACTCTTCAGAATAATTAACTTAAAATGAATCATAGGCTTACATGTAAAACACAAAGTGAAAATACTCCTAGAAGATAATACAGAAGAAAATCTAGATGACCTTGGGTATGGTGATGACTTTTTAGCTACAATACCATGGAAAAATCCCATGAAAGAGATAACTGATAAGCTAGACTTCATTAAAATTTAAAACTTGTGCTTTGCAAAGACAATGTCAAGGTAATGAAAAGACAAGCCACACTAGGAGAAAATACCTGTAAAAGGTGCATCTGATAAAGGACTATTATCCAAAATATACAAAGAAATCTTAAAAATCAACAATAAAACAATCCAGTTAAAAAGTGGGCCAAAGATCTTAAAAGACACAAAAGATATCACAAAAGATATAAAATAGCAAATAAGCACACATGGAAAGATGCTCCACATCATATGTCATCAAAAATGAAGACAATCCAAAACAGATGATACCAAATGCCGGGGCAATAGGAATTTTCATTCATTCCTGGTGGAATGCAAAATGGTACAGCTACTTAGGAAGACATTTTGGCACTTTCTTACAAAATTGAACGTATTTTTATCATAGGATAAACTCCTTTCAACAAAGAGTTAAAAAAAACCTGCATAAAAATGTTTTCAGTTCAGTCGCTCAGTCGTGTCCGACTCTTTGCAACCCCATGAATCGCAGCATGCCAGGCCTCCCTGTCCATCACCAACTCCCGGAGTTCACTCAGACTCACGTCCATTGAGTCTGTGATGCCATCCAGCCATCTCATCCTCGGTCATCCCCTTCTCCTCCTGCCCCCAATCCCTCCCAGCATCAGGGTCTTTTCCAATGAGTCAACTCTTCGCATAAGGTGGCCAAAGTACTGGAGCTTCAGTTTTAGCATCATTCCTTCCAAAGAAATCCCAGGGCTGATCTCCTTCAGAATGGACTGGTTGGATCTCCTTGCAGTCCAAGGGACTCTCAAGAGTCTTCTCCAACACCACANCCTGCCCCCAATCCCTCCCAGCATCAGGGTCTTTTCCAATGAGTCAACTCTTCGCATAAGGTGGCCAAAGTACTGGAGCTTCAGTTTTAGCATCATTCCTTCCAAAGAAATCCCAGGGCTGATCTCCTTCAGAATGGATTGGTTGGATCTCCTTGCGGTCCAAGGGACTCTCAAGAGTCTTCTCCAACACCACACTTCAAAAGCATCAATTCTTCAGCGCTCAGCCTTCTTCACAGTCCAACTCTCACATTCATACATGACCACAGGAAAAATCATAGCCTTGACTAGACAGACTTTAGTCGGCAAAGTAATGTCTCTGCTTTTGAATATACTATCTAGGTTGGTCATAACTTTTCTTCCAAAGAGTAAGCGTGTTTTAATTTCATGGCTGCAGTCACCATCTGCAGTGATTTTGGAGCCCAAAAAAATAAAGTCTGACACTGTTTCTACTGTTTCCCCATCTAATTCCCATGAAGTGATGGGACCAGATGCCATGATCTTTGTTTTCTGAATGTTGAGCTTTAAGCCAACTTTTTCACTCTTCTCTTTCACTTTCATCAAGAGGCTTTTTAGCTCCTCTTCACTTTCTGCCATAAGGGTGGTGTCACCTGCATATCTGAGGTTATTGATATTTCTCCTGGCAATCTTGATTCCAGCTTGTGTTTCTTCCATTCCAGCGTTTCTCATGATGTACTCTGCATATAAGTTAAATAAGCAAGGTGACGATAAACAGCCTTGACATACTCCTTTTCCTATTTGGAACCAGTCTGTTGTTCCATGTCCAGTTCTAACTGTTGCTTCCTGACCTGCATACAAATTTCTCAAGAGGTAGGTTAGGTGGTCTGGAATTTCCATCTCTTTCAGAATTTTTGTTTTACCGCACCTTTATTCATTATTGCCAAAACTTGAAAGCAACCAAGCACTCAGGTGAATGAATAAACAAACTGTGGTGCATTCAGACCACGGAATGCTACTCAACACTTAACAAAAAAAAGAAAGAAAGAAAAAGAGCTGCCAAGCCATGAAAAGACATGGAGGAACCATAAATGCACATTACTAAATGAAAGAAGCCAATCTGAAAAGGCTACATACTATATGATTCCAACTATGTGACCTCCTAGAAAACTACAGAGGCAAAAGTATGGAGTAAAAAGATCAGTGGTTGCCAAGGGTTAGGGGAGGGGCAGAGATGAAAAGGCAGAGCACAAAATTTTTTAAGGCAGAGAAAGTATAGTTTATAATGCACACGACTGAAGTGACTTAGCAGCAGCAATGATGGATACATGTCATTATGTGTTTGTCCAAACACACAAAATGTACAAGGCCAAGAATGAATCCTAATGTAAACTACGGTCTCTGGGTGCTTATGTGTGTCAATGGTAACAAATGTACCATTCTGGTGAGGGATGCTGATAACAAGGGAAGGCAGGGGTACATGGGAATCTCCACCTAAACCTAATGCTATAAAATTAAAACATCTCCCTCCACTTTGCTAAACCTAAAACTGCTCTAAAACAGTAAATTTTAATTTCACAAATGGCTACCAAACACGTTCAGCAACATTTCAATGTTATAAAAGAAAAAGACAAAAAAATACTGTGTGAGTTTGTGCTAAGATTAGAATACAAAGAGGCATGGGGAACTTTTGGGTGTGATCAAGGAAAGCTCCATCATATTGCAGTGTGGTTACAAGTGTGTTAAAAGTCATCTAAGTGTACACATTGAATTATTAACTGAAAATTACACATCTATAGAGAGTTTAAAAAGACTAGAAAAACACATGCCATAGCATGAACATTATATCTAGATGTCAGAAGTACCAGTAATTTTTATTTTCTTCTGACTTCTTTACTGTGTATTTCCAATTTTCTCAAAGAAAAAAAGAACTACAGCCAATTAAGCTGGGACATGCCATCACTGCTGGGTAGACCTTTCCCACTTTTAGCAACCTAAAAATGAGGAAATATATGAGTATCTGGTAAATAACCAGTCTAGATATAGTTTGAGGAATCAGCAGTGGTATAAAAATTAACAGAAATCTCAACTAAAATACAGACCAGAGGCCAGAAGGAGAAGCTCTCCCAGTACATGATAGCAACGACCAACAGTTACAAGAACTCTCTTCTTGCCTGGCAAAAACTCAGCCAATAAAACTGTCAAAACTCAGCCAATGAAAAGTCACTACTGGGCCTTCCCTGGTGAGCCACTGGTTAAGAGTCCGCGCTCCCACCGTGAAGGGGCGTGGAGGGGAGGCGTCAGGGTGGACTCTAGCAGGGAACTACAACCCCACATGCTGCAGGGCATGGGCCACCCCTCCCCCAAAATGAAAGTCACTAGACTTCAAACTGTCCTCCAATGGACTCTGTTTACCGTAGCCCTTTTATATTTACTTTTGGTTTGGCTGGCCTCCCTGCTATGCACGGGCTTTCTCTAGTTGCAGCGAGCGGGGGCTACTCTTTGTTGTGTGCATGAACTTCTCACTGGCGCGGCTTCCACTGCCGGGGAGCACAGGCTCTAGAGCATGTGGGCTCCAGAAGTCCTGCTGCAGGGGCTTAGCTGCCTCCCAGCATGTGGGATCTTCCTGGACCAGGGATCAAACCCATGTTTCCTGCACTGGCAGGCGAATTCATATCCACTGTACTACCAGGGAAGTCCTACAGTAGCCTTCTGAATTCCTCCCCTCACCCATAAAGTGTTCTCCTCTCCTGGGTGTTCAGGTTTTGCACATGGCTCACCATAACTGCAAATCACAAACTGCAATTGTTTGCTGATCCCGAGTAAACCCATTTTACCCGGAGAAATAACTGGCAGTCCATTTGTTTAAAGTCAACAGTTTGGTGGCCCAGCCCGGGAGCCAGAGAAGATCCGTGATGACTCCAAGGCTGGTGAGCAAACAGGTGCAGGACCCACACCGAGTCCATTGGTGCCCAATGCTTTTCTTCTTAAACCCTGGGGCTCAAGAGTAAGTCTTTCTCCTGGATCAGAGCTTACATCCTCTTTGGGTTTTGAAGCTCTCCAGGTTTTATTCAGGATCTGTTTCAGGAACTCATTCTTTCTGTTTAAGGCCTGGTTCTGTCTGTGAGTATTCATTTGGCACTTTGGCCTGACACTAAAAGCAGGCTGTTTCAACTATAACTGCACTAGCCTCCAGCCTGAGTCCTTTTAGAACAGGGGCTGTTTTACTGGAAATGTGCCAGTTCAGCCTTTGGCCAGATTCCCTTTGAAATGGGCTGTTCTAGTGGAACTTCACTACTAAACCTTTGGGCTCGCTCCCACAGATTTAGGCTGTTTCACTGAGTTTTGCTGAGCAGCTTTTAGCTTGGCTCTTGCATGACTAGGCTGTTCCCTTAGAACTGGCTGGTATTAGACCTACAAGGTATTTGAGCTTTTTAGGCTTTTGAAACTTATTCTTTCACTCCAGAGGAAAAACTCTGAGAAATGGGATCCCAGTTACCTAAATTATTTTGAGGGTGCACTCTACCACTAAGGGACTCCGGCCGATTTTATGTTTAAAAACTACATGCATGCACATTTCCAGCTAAATGGACCAACCTACCCAAAAGCAATTTAAAACATCAATGGCCATTAGGAGGAACTTGTGAAATTCCCAAACTTAACTTTTCTTAAAACCAAACTGGACAATCATAGTTCTAAAATTCCCAAAACTGAAGGAAATGAGTATTTGGATTGCTATTCTGAGGTTTCCAATGTTATCAGGAGCCTAAAATTGTCTCTTTGCAAAATAACTTAGCTGATGCAAACAAAGAAAGGTAAAAAAGCTTCAAAATCCTCTACCCCTATTCCTCAGCCCTCATGCTGAGGACCGCCCTCTGGCACCATCTCTCTTCCCTTCCACACCACCTACACCTCCTCTTCACCCTCAGTTCCCCCACAATAACTCCCCAGTGGAATTCCCCTTTTTCACTAAAAGTCTCCTATCCTCTTTTCCTCTGAACATATCAGAACCCGCCTTTTAAAATTAAGCTTTCTGAGGACCCAGAGGATAAACTCTTGCTTTCTTATAAACCCTTAACTAAAGCTAAACTGTACGCAATAGTCAAAGATTTTCCAAAAGTGAACAAAGATCCTCACAGGATCGGAGTTTAATATAGTCATTCAAACTTATCAACCTGGTTTCTTCAACTTATATCACCTAGTTCACATGTGTGTCAGCGAAGTCAGGCCCACAGTATGAAAACTGCTGACTTGGAGGAATTCCCTGGCAGTGTGCTGGTTAGGAATGGGTGCACTCACTGTCAGGGCCAGGGTTCAGTCCCTGGTCAGGAAACTGTAACTCCACAAGCCATGCAAGCATGGCAGGAAAAAATAAAATGCTAATTGGGAAAATACTGAAAGGTCTCTAGAATTATAACCCGAGACCAGTCCACCAACTTATATGGTCAGGCCCAAGCAATCTCCAGGTGACTTCAGGCATTTTCACAGACTTTTGCAAAGACTGTTAATTTGAACAAAATTCAGACTTGCACAAAAAAAATCTGATGAATCTGTCATAAGTATTCCAACTTTAAATTGTTTTTTTTTTTTTAAAACTGTTTTTCTCCTTTGGATGTTGATTCCACCTAGGTAGCTTTTAACTCTAAGTTCATTAGTGGGCTGAACCAGGACCTTTCTCTTCTAATAAAATGGACCAGGATAGGAGAGAAAACTATGCCTATTCCAGATTTAGCTAATCTAGCAAACCAGCTCTTTCACACTCTAGATGAGTCATCTCAAAGAAAGCCTGCCAAAATTCTTAATATTCAAGTCCAGGAAATAAATTCAAGTTCAGACCCTAAATGAAACCAAAGCCCTCCTAGTTTTGCTACAACTTCAAACAGTCAGGACACTGGAAAGAGACTGTTACAAATGTAAGCACTTTCAGGTGCCATTAGCCCTCTAACCAGCCTTTCCAACATTCTCCCAATTGTCAATGAAGATTCTGAGAAACTTCAGGGGTTCTTTCCAATTCTTCCTCTTAAAAGTTTGGAGAAACATTTGCCAGATTGAGGATGAGTCTCTTCCAGTCTTAAGGGACATCAGAGCCTTACTCTCAGCGTTCAACACCACTACAAAAAGGAGCCTCTGCCTCAGAGTACAATAGTTCAAATAGTGGGGATCTCTAATGAACTTCAAAAGATTCCTGTCTCTGAATCTATACCTTTTTGTTTAGGCCACTTGAGAGATACACACCCTTTTCCCCTTTCTCTTCCCAAACCCACTTATTAATTAGGTTGATCCTTCTTTAGAAAAGTCTCATGCCAGAACTTCTTTCTCCCAACGGGTAAATAATTCTAGAGTTTTTATAACAGTAAAGCAACCAACCAGGTGAATGGAATCATCTTTGACAACCTGTATTTGCTTCATCTCTCATGTTACTAGAGCTGATTCAGAAAACAAAGATCATCTGTCCCTACTGAATCAGCTACCACCCTCTTTATGGGCAAAATCTATACCTGAAGTTGGCAAAATTCACAGTGCATCTCCAATCAAGGGAGTTATTTACAAGTGGCGCTAGTGGTAAAGAACCTGCTGCCAATTCGATCCCTGGTCGGGAAGATACTCTGGAGAAGGGCATGGCAACCCATTCTAGCATTCTTGCCTGGAGAATCCCCAGGACAGAGGAGCCTGGCAGGCTGCAGTCCAGAGTCGCAGACATGAGAGAGTCAGACACGACTAAAGTGACTTAGCAAGCTTGCAGGCACACATGCACTCCCATCAAGATTCTAATAGATCCTTCAAATCCCCACCCCAAAATTAATTAATACCCTACAAGTAAAGAAGTCCTTCAAGGCATAAAACCCATAAAGGAAGATTACAAGGCTCAAGACTTTACAATCCCTAGTATTAGTTATACTCCTATAACATTTCCATTTTACTGGTGAGAAAATCAAAGGGCCAAAGGTGGAGTTGCCCTAGGACCTCCAAGCAATAAACAAGACTGCTATCTCTTGACACCTTGGCTGTTGTTCCTAACCCTCTACTAAAATCCATTCTCATTGGAAGTAAATTATTTACTGCAACTGATTTATCAGTGTACTCGTTAGCATTCCAGTTGATGGAAGCTAAGAAATGCTTTTTTGCCCTCACTTGAGAAGAAAAAACACCTGGACAGTAAAAACTCAAGGTTTTACTGAGAGTCCTTGTTTCTCATAAACCCTAGAGGCTGATCTGTATGATAAAAAGTTCCCCACAGGTTCTACTCTGTTGTAATATGTGAATGACTTGCTATTTTGCTCTCTCTCTCTCAAGCTGCCTCCTTGGAAGACAGTTTCCACTTGCTAAAGGTTTTAAGACATAAAACCACCAAGGAAAAATTGTAGTTTGCCCAAACCCAGGTTCACTATTTAGGGCATCTGATATCAGAACAAGGGCCGTGTATAGATCCAGATAGTCTTCATAGTGTACTAAGTTTCCCCAAACCCAAAGTGAAAGTGAAAGTCACTCAGTCCTGTCCAACTGTTTGCAATGCCATGGATTTCTCCAGGCCAGAATAATGCCATGGATTTCTCCAGGCCAGAATACTGGTGTGGGTAGCCATTCCCTTCTCCAGGGGTCTTCCCAACCCAGGGATCGAACCCAGGTCTCCCACATTGCCGGTGGATTCTTTACCAGCTGAGCCACCAGGGAAGCCCAAACCCAAAACTAACCGTCAACTATGAGGCTTTCTTAGGCTAGTCGGTTATCATTTTGATAACATTCTAAATTTCTCTTATGGCCAATCCTCCATATGTTTTACTAAAGAACAACAGAAACCAATTTTATGGGAAGAACCAGAAAACACAGTCTTTAAGGCCTTAAACAAGTTTCATGAACCCACCTGCCCTTGGGCACTCTAATTATCAGATTTCCTTTTTCCTTTTTGTGTATAAAAAGGAAGGAAATGCCCTTGCATACTCATCCAAAAACGGGGACCACCAACAACCCGTAGGGTATTACAACCATTACTGCCACTGCTGTTTTGGTTAAGACAATCAAGAAAATAGCTGTGGGATCTTCATTTAACACTCATGACGCAGAAATCCTCCTAAATTCAACATTTCCAAGTCAGCTGCCTCGAAGTCCTTTTGTTAAACACTCCTTACATAACACTTCAACAATGTAGTAAGCTGACCCTCCTGCTACTCTTCTCCCCTCTGTCAACCAAGTCCCTCACAACTGTTTAATGCTAAGGGATCATCTGATTCCTTGTGAATGACCTGCAGAAAATTCCTTTGGGTAACACTGACATCTTATGGTTCATTGATGGCTGGGAGAGGGACAATATTGGAACTCCTTTTGATAGTGTTGAGGTAGCACCTTCACTACTTCAACTCAACAAACTGAACTGTATACTCTTACATGGGCTTGTACTTTAGCCAAGGGCAAAACTGTCAATATTTACACTGATAGTATATATGTTTTCAGAGCAGCTCAAGATTTTGGAATGTTGTACAAGCAATGTGGCTTCCTTACTTCAGCAGGAATAAAATTTTAAAAGGTCCCTATGTTCAGGAGTGATTGGATGCCATTACTTTTACCTGCCACATTAGCCATTATTAAGATTCTGCTAAACTTGACTCTCTGAAAGCTAAGGCAATCACCCTGGTGACATTTCCACAAGAAATACTACTCTTAAAGGAACCAACAGCAACCAAAGCTCTTTCACAGTCCCAGTGGATATTCTTCTAAATGGTAACTTAGAAAACTGGCTAGAAAAGCCCAATAAGTGGCTTCAGAAAACGAAAAACAAGATTGGAAATTCAATAACTGATGGCTTGATATTTTAATATCAAGAAAGCTCTGGTTTGGATCAAATAACTACCCAGTCTACTAAGGACTCTAAAATCCTCTTTCCTAAGCACTGTACACCACAGTTCAAAAGCATCTTCTGAATCAATGCTTTTGAACTGTGGTGTTGGAGAAGACTCTTGAGAGTGCCTTGGACTGCAAGCAGATCCAACCAGTCCATCCTAAAGGAAATCAGTCCTGAATATTCATTGGAAGGACTGATGCTGAAACTCCAATACTCTGGCCACCTGATGGGAAGAACTGACTCATTTGAAAAGACCCTGATGCTGGGAATGATTGAAGGTGGGAGAAGGGGATGTCAGAGGATGAGATGGTTGGAAGGCATCACTGATTCAATGGACACGGCTTTGAGTAAACTCTGGGAGTTGGTAATGGACAGGGAGGCCTGGCATGCTGCAGTCCATGGGGTCACAGTGGGACACGACTGAGTGACTGAACTGCTGCTGCAAGCACTGTAAATAATACCACTTGGTCTACTGACAAAATGATAGCATTCATGAATCACTGTTTATGAGGAAATATTAACAAGGCCACAAAAAAGTGCCTACCTCACTTGTCCATCTTGCTTAAAATACAACCCAGGGAACCTGAGAGTACTTCTCCTAGATATTTTAAACTGACTAGTGGACCATTTGAGGTCTGGCAAATGGATTTCACACAACTTCCCTCATCTTATGGATAAAAACATGTTTTTGTCATGGTCTGCACATTTTCACACTGGACTCAAGCCTTCCCCCTTACAGACAATCTACCATCTCTTCTGCAGCTAAAGCCTATTTGAAAAAGACTGTTCCAACTTGGAGAACTCCCTCAAACGTCAAAATATTTGAGGAACCCATTTTACTCACTAGGCACTTCCACAAGGCAGGCCAGTTCTACACCCCTTTCACTGAGCTGATCACCCTCAATGCCTGGTTTAGTCAAACACACTAGTGGCTTTATTAAGACTCAGCTGACAATTTCTAAAGGCTCTCCAAATATCTCAGCCAAAAGCATTGCCACTGGTGCTCCTAAATCTCACATTTAAGAATCACTATCTTAAATGCTTAAACTTTTCCACACCTAAATCCTATCATGTCTAATTTTTCAACCCTTCTCATCCTGTAAACTAAAGAAAATATTAATGAATTTGAGTATGCAGATATGGGAAGAGCAGCAAAGTGAGGATTAAAAAAAACACTCTGAAGCCAGCCTGCCTTGGCTTGATTTCTAGCTCTGCCATTTATATATGCCCTTAGGCATCCACCAATCCATCTAACTTGCTGATGATGCATTTCAGAGTAAACTGCAGATATGATTATGTGTGTGTGCTGTCGTGTCCTACTCTTTGTGACCCCATGGACTGTAGCCACCCAGGCTCCTATGTCCATGGAATTTTCCAGGCACAAATATGGAGGGGTTTGCCATTTCATACTTCACAGGAGCTTCTTGATCCAAAGACTGAACCCACAGCTGTCACGGTCTCCTGCTTCGCAGGCAGATTCTTTAACATCATGGCACTGAAGAAGCACTAGACATCAGTATCAGTTCAGTCAGTTCAGTCACTCAGTCGTGTCCAACTCTTTTCGACCCCATGAATCGCAGCACACCAGGCGTCCCTGTCCATCGCCAACTCCCAGAGTTTACCCAAACTCATGTCCATTGAGTCAGTGATGCCATCCAGCCTTCTCATCCTCTGTCGTCCCCTTCTCCTCCTACCTTCAATCTTTCCCAGCATCAGGGTCTTTTCCAATGAGTCCACTCTTCACATGAGGTGGCCAAAGTATTGGAGTTTCAGCTTCAGCATTAGTCCTTCCAATGAACACTCAGGACTGATCCCCTTTAAGATGGACTTGTTGGATATCNAAGGAGCCTGGCTGGCTACAGTCCCCAGGGTCGCAAAGAGTCGGACACGACTGAGCGACTTCATGACACGACTTCACGACACAGTCAAAGGCTTTGGTATACTTCCCCCTAAATGTTTCTGAATCCTTATTACTTCTTAAATTAGTGCTATCTGAGCCCTTTCCCAGGCCCTAAAAATAACACCCATTTGGCAGCTCTGCTGTGATGCTCTAACATCTTTTATATTCTGACACCTGCCTATTTCTATTCTCCCAAGTAAAGTGGCAAATCCAGGCTAATGACACATCAGAAGGCCTATATTACTGGGCAATTTAATCCACAGCACTGTGCAACAATTAAGAATACAGTTTTTGAGGCAAATGCCTGAATATAAGTATGGACTGACATTTCTATCATGTGATCTTCAATGGTTTACATAACTTCTTTGGGCTTCCCTGGTGGCTCAGTGGTAAAGAATCCGCCTGCAATGCAGGAGATGTAAGTTAGATCCCGGTGGGTCGGGAAAAAGCACCTAGAGAAGGAAATGTCAACCCACTCCACTATTCTTCCCCAGGGAACATCTCATGGACAAAGGAGCCTGACAGCCTTCAGACCATAGGGTCGGACAGGACTTAGCAACTATACCAGGACAACATAATAATGATTATTCATAAGATGGTTGAGGGGGTTAAATCAAATACCTAAAGTACTTAGAATAAAGTCTGACACAGTAAACACTCAATGTTATCTATAATGTTACTATCTATGATAATTACTCTTCTATGAGACTAGAGCTGAGGAAGGTCCTGAGAGAAGGTCTAGCAAAAGATGAAGTTGGACAAAGGAGATTTTGACCAGAATCTAGGGATTCTGTTTGGCTTTCAGGCGGGCGTGGGAGGAGAATCATCAAACCTCTAGGATGCAAGAATGCAAATACAACAGGCAAGAACCAACACACCTCCCCTGCTGTTTCTGCTTTCGGCCTTCCAACTCCATTAGAAGAAAGGTGAAGTCGCTCAGTCCTGTCCGACTCTCTGCAACCCCATGGACTGTAGCCCACCAGGCTCCTCTGTCCATGGGATTCCCCAGGCAAGAATACTGGAGTGGGTTGCCATTTCCTTCTCCAGAGGACCTTCCTAACCCAGGGATCGAACATGGGTCTCCCCCGTTGCAGGCAGACGCATTACTGTTATTTCCCTTCGTGGCTCAAGCTGCTCCTTTGATTTTTGTGGCCCCGCTAAACGAAAAAAAAATCTTCCATTACTTAGTTAATTCTAATTAATACCTCACCTCCCCTGCTGTTTCTGCTTTCGGCCTTCCAACTCCATTAGAAGAAAGGTGAAGTCGCTCAGTCCTGTCCGACTCTCTGCAACCCCATGGACTGTAGCCCACCAGGCTCCTCTGTCCATGGGATTCCCCAGGCAAGAATACTGGAGTGGGTTGCCATTTCCTTCTCCAGAGGACCTTCCTAACCCAGGGATCGAACATGGGTCTCCCCTGTTGCAGGCAGACGCATTACTGTTATTTCCCTTCGTGGCTCAAGCTGCTCCTTTGATTTTTGTGGCCCCGCTAAACGAAAAAAAAATCTTCCATTACTTAGTTAATTCTAATTAATACCTCACAGGAGGGTATAGCTGAATCCTGAAGAAAGACACCCAAGCGCCACAGGAGGTGAGCGAGAGGGCGGGAGCGGAGGCACCATCGCGCGGAGTCGCCTCTCCTGGCGGCCTCCCCACCACAGACGCGCCCCCACGGCCCGCCCTCCGGCACCAGCGCCCCACGGCCGGCAGCCAAGCGCCCCTCAGACTTGAGACCACATCGGCACTCCCAGACCCGCAGGAAGCGGCCGCGGCCCTCTCGCCTCCTTCGGAGGCTCACTCTGGCGCCTCTCGCGTCTTTGTCCCACACAAACCTACAGCCTGTCACAGCCTCACACGTCTCCCCGCTTCAGGGACGCACCGGCGAGAATCCGAAGGGAGCGACGGCCGGGTACCAGGACTACGCGAAGTAGACAGCAACACCTCCAACCCCAGAGCATCCGAAGGCGCCCGCCTTGGCGCAGCCAATCGCGGACGAGTCCCTGGCGCGTGCGCAGTAGCTTTCCGCCGTAGTTCCGGGTTCGCCTCGCCTTAATTGGACGAGGTGACGGCCTCGTCTCTAATTGGACGACGTGTTCGCATAACTGCGCAAGCGCCTTTGTGTGTCTCCTCAAGCGCTCACTTTCAACTTGGCTTCGGGATTGAGGTTTATATCGCAAGCTTGCTGCCAAACACTCAGCTACGGCGTAAATGCTGAGGATACAGACCACATCATAGGATACATAAGGCATATTTCCTAAATCAAGAGAACGTCTCCATGGACATGTTTGTGCAGTTTGATGGTCGTCTGAATAGCAGTATTTGCTACGAAAAATAGTATGCAAACATAATTTATTTTTTCCTTTACCATATAGCTCTTAAGTTACCCTTATTTTAGAAATGAGGTACAAAAAAGATCTTCACGACCAAGATAATCATGATGGTGTGATCACTCACCTAGAGCCAGGCATTCTAGAATGTAAAGTCAAGTGGGCCTTAGGAAGAATCACTAGGAACAAAGCTAGTGGAGGTGATGGAATTCCAGTTGAGCAGTTTCAAATCTTGAAAGATGATGCTGTGAAAGTGCTGCACTCAATATGTCAGCAAATTTGGAAAACTCAGTGGTGGCCACAGGACTGGAAAAGGTGAGTTTTCATTCCAATTCCAAAGAAAGGCAATGCCAAAGAATGTTCAAACTACTGCACAATTGCAGTCATCACACGTGCTAGTAAAGTAATGCTCAAAATTCTCCAAGCCAGGCTTCAGCAATACTGAACCATAAACTTCCAGATGTTCAACCTGGTTTTAGAAAAGGCATAAGAACCAGAGACAAAATTGCCAACATCCACTGGATCATCAAAAAAGCAAGAGAGTTTCAGAAAAACATCTATTTCTGCTTTCTTGACTATGCCAAAGCCTTTGACTGTGTGGTATTACAATAAACTGTGGAAAATTCTGAAATAGATGGGAATACTAGACCACCTGACATGCCTCTTGAGAAACCTGTATGCAGGTCAGGAAGCAACAGTTAGAACTGGACATGGAACAATAGACTGGTTCCAAATAAGACAAGGATACATCAAGGTTGTATATCATCATCCTGCTTATTTAACTTCTATGCATATGCAGAGTACATCATGAGAAAAGCTGGACTGGAAGAAGCACAAGCTGGAATCAAGATTGCCAGGAGAAATATCAGTAACCTCACATATGCAGATGATACCACCCTTATGGCAGAAAGTGAAGAGGAACTCAAAAGCCTCTTGATGAAAGTGAAAGAGGAGAGTGAAAAAGTTGGCTTAAAGCTCAACATTCAGAAAACGAAGATCATGGCATCCAGTCCCATCACATCATGGGAAACAGATGAGGAAACAGTGGAAACAGTGTCAGACTTTATGTTTTTGGGCTCCAAAATCACTGCAGATGGTGACTGCAGCCATGAAATTAAAAGATGCTTACTCTTTGGAAGGAAAGTTATGACCAACCTAGATAGCATATTCAAAAGCAGAGACATTACTTTGCCAACAAAGGACCGTCTAGTCAAGGCTATGGTTTTTCCTGTGGTCATGTATGGATATGAGAGTTGGACTGTGAAGAAAGCTGAGCGCTGAAGAATTGATGCTTTTGAACTGTGGTGTTGGAGAAGACTTGAGAGTCCGTTGGACTGCAAGGAGATCAGTCCTGGGTGTTCATTGGTAAGACTGATGTTGAAGCTGAAACTCCAATACTTTGGCCACCTGATGCAAAGAGCTGACTCACTGGAAAAGACTCATGCTGAGAAAGATTGAGGGTAGGAGCAGAAGGGGATGACAGAGGATGAGATGGTTGGATCTCATCACTGACTCAATGGACATGGGTTCGGGTAAACTCTGGGAGTTGGCTGATGGACAGGGAGGCCTGGTGTGCTTCAATTCATGGGGTCACAAAGAGTCAGACATGACTCAGCAACTGAACTGAACTGACTTTCAACAACATTGTTAATAGGTTCCTTTTAGGTGCGTGAGTGCTCAGTTGCCCGGTCCTCTCCAACCCTCTGGACTATAGCCTGTCAGGCTCCTCTGTCCATGAAATTTTCCTGACAAGCACACCAGGGGGGATACCATTTCCTACTTCTTGGGGTCTTCCCTACAAAGGGATCTGACTGGGTCTCCTCAGTCTCCTGCAGGCAGATTCTTTACTACTGCAACACCTGGGAAGCTCTTCTTTTTAGGTACCCAGTGGTGGCCCACGAGGTGAAGATTCTGCCTTCAATGTGGGAGGCCTGAGTTCGATCCCTGGGTTGGGAAGATCCCCTGGAGGAGGAAATGACAACCCATTCCAGTATTTTGCCTGGAGAAGCCCCATGGACAGAGGACTCTGGCGAGCTGTCGTCCATGGGGTCACAAAGAGTCAAACACAACAGAGCGACTAAGCACACAGTGGAAACATCAGTGAATTGATGTTTTAAAAGTGGTCAAGGGCTTCCCAGGTGATGCTAGTGGTAAAGAACTTGCCTGCCAGTGCAGGAGACTAAAGGAACTCAGGTTCCATCCCTGGGTTGGGAAGAGGCCCTGGAGAAGGGAATCACAACCCACTCAAATATTCTTGCCCAGAGAATCCCAAGGACAGAGGAGCCTGGTAGGCTACAAGTCCATAGGATCGCAGTCCTAAAGAGACACGACTGAAGCGCCTTAGCATGCACACACACTTTTTAATACAGTGACTAGTTAGAAATACATAGGTCTTGGCCCCTTTAATGTAAAATTATCTCCAAACCAGGACACCATCTGTATTATGTAGAAAAATATTCCAGTTTGAACAAAACACTTAAAAGTGTGTAAATAGAATAGTTTTTATCATTTAGCCTGATTTTCAAAAGCCATTAACTAAAAATACGTGAAGAATTAGAGTATTAAATTTTACCAAATTGTAGTAGAGTAGCTATCTTTTTTTATATAATATGTTCTTACAATTTTTAGACCTTATTTTGGTAAAATCAGTGTTTTTAATAAAGATGTTATTGCTTATATAATAGCATAAATTTCAGTGTTCATGGTTTAAAAGCTTGGTCTAATTTTCTATGGTAAAGATAAGGATGAAAAGCAAAGCTATGAGTGATGAGTATAATCGAAAACAAATAAGTCCTAGTTCAGTTCAATTCAGTCGCTCAGTCGTGTCCAACTCTTTGCGATCCCATGAATCACAGTACGCCAGGCCTCCCTGTCCATCACCAACTCCCGGAGTTCACTCAGACTCATGTCCATTGAGTCCGTGATGCCATCCAGCCATCTCATCCTCGGTCGTCCCCTTCTCCTCCTGCCCCCAATCCCTCCCAGCATCAGGGTCTTTTCCAATGAGTCAACTCTTCGCATAAGGTGGCCAAAGTACTGGAGCTTCAGCTTTAGCATCATTCCTTCCAAAGAAATCCCAGGGTTGATCTCCTTCAGAATGGACTGGTTGGATCTCCTTGCAGTCCAAGGGACTCTCAAGAGTCTTCTCCAACACCACACTTCAAAAGCATCAATTCTTCTGCTCTCAGCCTTCTTCACAGTCCAATTCTCACATCCATACATGACCACAGGAAAAACCATAGCCTTGACTAGATGGACCTTAGTCGGCAAAGTAATGTCTCTGCTTTTGAATATACTATCTAGGTTGGTCATAACTTTTCTTCCAAGGAGTAAGCGTCTTTTAATTTCATGGCTGCAGTCACCATCTGCAGTGACATAGCAAATAAAATACTTTTATTTGAAACAGTAAATTTCAACTTATTTATGTTTTATAGGTATTGTCTGTGAGAGGGAAGAAGTTAACCTTACTTTTTATTCTTTCTAATAAAAATCATCATCATGAAATATTTTACTTCACTTATTATTTTATTATATTAGATTTAAATGGCCTAAAAAGATACCTGTCATTTTAGTCAGAAAGAATACAACTATTTCTCAGTACTAACATAATTTATTACATAAATGATTTGTAATTGTCTGCATTTCAGTCACAAAGTCTACCAATGGAGTTGACTTTGTGCCAGTCACTATAGGTGCTGGGGGATACGTGTGTTAGTCACTCAGTCATGTCCAACTCTTTGTGACCCCATGCACTGTAGCTCACCAGGCTCTTCTGTCCATGGAATTCTCTAGGCAAGAATACAGGAATGGGTGCCATTTCCTTCTCCAGGGGATCTTCCCAACCCAGATATTGAACCTGGGTCTCCTACATTGCAGGCAGATTCTTTACCATCTGAGCCACAAAGGAAGCCCACTAGGAGATATAGCAGTGGGTAAAACAGACAAAAATCCCTATCTTTATGGAACTTTGCTTTCTAATGGACAATCAATAAAGAGCATAGATAAATAAGTAAATCATTTTTAATAATATAAAAGTAAGTAAATTATTTAATGTATAATGTTAGATAATGAAAAGTGGTATGAAGAGTAAAGCAGAGATGGAGGGTATTGAAATTTTAGATAAGGTAACAAGGGAAAGCCTCCCTCAAAGGTCCCTTGGTAATCATGTACTTAGGGGCAGTAGGAGCACTGAGGATTTGGTGGCTGAAGCAGAGTTCAGAGTTCAGAGAGTAGCAGATGAAGTCAAAGAGATAACAAGGTAGGGAGAAATCAGGTAGAAACTTGCGGGTCATTATAAGGACTCTGACATTTATTCTGAAATGGGAGGGTTTTGAGCTGAATTAGGAGACTATTTACATAACTGAGACAAGAAACAATGGTGGCTTAGCCCTGGGTGGCTGCAGCAGACATGGTAACAGTTACAGTCAAGATATGTTTTGAAGGTAGAGGCCAAATCAGTGGTAGAGTGTATGAGAAAAGGAGTAAATAAAAATGACTAAGGTTTTAGGCTTGAGAAACAGAAGATAGTGTCACTATTTATTAAGAAAAGGAAATTAGTAGAGGAGTAGTTACCATGAAGGGCATATGAGTTCAGTTTGGATAGTCCAGATTTGAAGTGCTTGCCAGACACTGGTGGAGACATCAAGGTGCACATCTGGGGCAACACAGGAGAGGCCTAGGTGGGAAATTTAGAGGAAACAGCATGTAATGGTGCTATCGAAAGCCATGAGCCCAAGCACAAAAATTAACGAACAAGTAAACAATGAAGCCATGACTCTGAATGCGGACCAGATAATGAAACCAGTTTTTGAAAAAAGTCATCCTAGAGAATTCCTAGCAATCCAGTGGCTAGGACTCAGTGTTTTCACTGCCATGGCCAGGGTTCAATCCCTGGCCAAGGAACTAAGATACCACAAGCTGTGAGGTGTGGCCCCCAAAAAAGAAAAATAAACAAAAAATCTTCATCTAGGCAATTCTACGGATACAGGTATCTTTGGGGTGAAAAAATGGTAAATTTTAGTTCCTTTCCTTCTTTAATCATTAATTAAATATTAAAATGTTATCATAATTAAATACTTTTTATAAGGACATTATACTGTGTCCTCAGGTTCAGTTAACTTAGAAAGCAAAAGTAAAAAATAACTTCTAATTTTTAAATAACTTTAGTTATTGAGTTTTTATAATATTGGCTAATTGATGAGCCAACACCAGCATCACAGCTGAATGTTTCTACGAGGGGGAATGGGGAGGGAGGGAAAAGAATTTGAATACCTCCTTTTCATGGCATACCCTTCCTTTTTCAGTTGTGTTTATTCTACTTGTCTCTTAGTCACTATATTTCATCAATTTTGGACTGCTATTTTGTACTTCAGTTGTACAATAAATATCTATAATAACATCTCTTCTGGTTCATCCTCTCCAGTATACACATTCTGAATTGTACTTTACTTTTTTATTTTTTTACTGAAGTATGGTTGAATTACAATGTTCTGTTCATTACTGCTGTACATAAAAGTGACTCACCTGTATGACAAATATACATTCTTTTTCATATTCTTTTCCATTATGGTTTATCACATGAATCTCATTTTATACTTAAGAGTATAGGAGAAAATAGAGACCCCACTGATGATTTGATTTGTTCATATCACATAGCAAGTTAATGAACAGGAAAGTCAGGACTAGTGCCTACCCTTTTACATTTCCAATTTTTATGTCTTTTCATTAAAATGAGTTTGGGAGAGAAGCAGCTTTTTAAAATTCCACCTACTTATGGAGCAGTTTTGGGATAATATTTGCTATAGATAACTTTGGCTTACAAGTGAATTCCTTCTGATTTCTTATTTAAAGTAAACATGATTCCAGAGGACCCTAAATTAGTCTAGCAAAGCCAGGTGAAATGTTTAGTCAGAGTAAATAGCAACTGTACTATTCCAGGGCTACCAGAAAAAAGCTTCATCCCTAAACTTAAAGCAGCAACAGACTTAAGAGCCCCTTAGGGCCTGCTCTACTTCAAACGTTTACCAAAAAAAACTCCCAAAGCCTCTCTGTAGCAAACAAAGAGACCTTCACTCTGAGGAATAATATAGTTTGTCAACACAAATCATTTGTTAAGATTTATTAACTTGAAAAAGTCTTAAGAATTTTCATGTGGTTATTTTAGTCTCGTCCTTTGCTTTAAAATTAAAACCTTGCAATTCAGCATTATCTTTTTCAAAATTAATACCACCAAATGCTATTCCATTTGAAACCCCTAGGGAATTCCCTGGCAGTCCAGTGGTTAGGACTTGGCGCTTTCACTGCTGTAGCCCAGGTTCAATCTTTGGTCAAGGAATGAAGGTCCTGCACATGGCATGGCAAAAAATAAAAACAAACAAACAAAAAAACCAAGAATAGATGACAAATATGCTAGCCAGAATAGGGTCATTACAAAATAACATTTTGAGGATACCTCAGTTCAGTTTAGTTCAGTCTCTCAGAAGTGTCTGACTCTTTGACTCTTCTGAGGATACCTAGGCAGCAGCAGCGGAGAAGGCAATGGCAGCCCTCTCCAGTCCTCTCACCTGGAAAATCCCATGGACAGAGGAGCCTGGTGGGCTGCAGTCCATGGGAAAGCTAAGAGTCGGACACGACTGGGTGACTTTACTTTCACTTTTCACTTTCAAGCATTGGAGAAGGAAATGGCAACCCACTCCAGTGTTCCTGCCAGGAGAATCCCAGGGACAGCGGAGCCTGGCGGGCTGCCGTCTATGGGGTCCCACAGAGTCAGACATGACTGAAGCGACTTAGCAGCAGCAGCAGCAGCAGGCAGCCACATATTTCAGGTCAGTTCAGTTCAGTTAAGTCACTCAGTCGTGTCTGACTGTTTGTGACCCCAGGACTGCAGCACGCCAGGCCTCCCTGTCCATTACCAACTCCCAGAGTTCACTCAAACTCATGTCCATTGAGTCCGTGATGCCATCCAACCATCTCATCCTCTGTCATCCTCTTCTCCTGCCCTCAATCTTTCCTAGCATCAGGGTCTTTTCAAATGAGTCAGCTCTCTGCATCAGGTGGCCAAAGTATTGGAGTTTCAGCTTCAACATCAGTCCTTCCAATGAACACTCAGGACTGATCTCCTTTAGGATGGATTGGTTGGATCTCCTTGCAGTCCAAGGGACTCTCAAGAGTCTTCTCCAACACCACAGCTCAAAAGCATCAATTCTTTGGTGCTCAGCTTTCTTTACAGTCCAACTGTCACATCCATACATAACTACTGGAAAAACCATAACTTTGACTAGACAGATCTTTGTTGGCAAAGTAATGTCTCTGCTTTTTAATATGCTGTCTAGGTTGGTCATAACTTTTCTTTCAAGGAGTAAGCGTCTTTTAATTTCATGGCTGCAGTCACCATCTGCAGTGATTTTGTAGCCCCCCAAAATAAAGTCAGCCACTGTTTCCACTGTGTCCACATCTATTTCCCATGAAGTGATGGGACCAGATGTCATGATCTTCATTTTCTGAATGTTGAGCTTTAAGCCAAATTTTTCACTCTCCTCTTTCACTTTCATCAAGAGGCTTTTGAGTCCCTCTTCACTTTCTACCATAAGGGTGGTGTCATCTGCATATCTGAGGTTATTGATATTTCTCCCGGCAATCTTGATTCCAGCTTGTGCTTCATCCAGCCTGACATTTCACATGATGTACTCTGCATATAAGTTAAATAAGCAGGGTGAAAATATCCCCATTTGGAAAGGAGTCTTGGAAAGGAGATTTGGAAAGCAGTCTGTTGTTCCATGTCCAGGTCTAACTGTGGCCTCCTGACCTGCATACAGGTTTCTCAGGAGGCAGGTCAAGTGATCTGGTATTCCCATCTCATTCAGAATTTTCCACAGTTTGTTGTGATCCACACAGTCAAAGCTTTGGCATAGTCAATAAAGCAGAAATAGATGTTTTTCTGGAACTCTCTTGCTTTTTCAATGATCCAGCAGATGTTGGCAATTTGATCTCTGGTTCATCTGCCTTTTCTAAATCCAGCTTAACATCTGGAAGTTCATGGTTCACATACTGTTGAAGCATGGCTTGGGGAATCTTGAGCATTACTTCGCTAGCATGTGAGATGAGTGCAATTGTATGGTAGTTTGAGCATTCTTTGGCATTGCCTTTCTTTGGGGTTGGAATGAAAACTGACTTTTTCCAGTCCTGTGGCCACTGCTGAGTTTTCCAAATTTGCTGGCATATTGAGTACAGCACTTTCACAGCATCAACTTTTAGGATTTGAAATAGCGTAACTGGAATTCCATCACCTCCTCTAGTTTTGTTCGTAGTGATGCTTCCTCAGGCCCATTTGACTTCACATTCCAGGATGTCTGGCTCTAGGTGACTGATCACACCATTGTTGTAATCTGGGTCATGAAGATGTTTTTTGTATAGTTCTGTGTATTGTTGCCACCTCTTCTCAATATCTTCTGTTTCTGTTAGGTCCATACCATTTCTGTCCTATATTATGAACTTTTTTGCATGCAGTGTTCCCTTGGTATCTCGAATTTTCTTGGAGATCTCTAGTCTTTCCCATTCTATTGTTTTCCTCTATTTCTTTACACTGATCACTGAAGAAGTCTTTCTTATCTCTCCTTGTTATTCAGTTCTGCTTTACTGCCATTTAATTTACTCCTAGTCATGCTGAAGCACCTGCCCCTCTCTTTCCCACTAGAAAGTATTTTCAAATCAAAGCAATTGCTTTGGCTAATTTTATGCCATCAGAGCCTAATGTAATTCTAGAGGTATTACAGTGTCTGAGAAATACCTTTTCTGGTTGATCTCTCCATTTTCATTACCACTGTCTTAGCTGAGGATATTATTTTCCATCTAGGCCATTGGATTCAAACCCAGCTGATTATGAGAACCTCTGAGAAGTTTTTAAAAATAGATTTTTAGGCCCCGGAACATGCATTGTTTTAGCTTTTTATTATATATTGTAGTTGATTGACAATGTTGTGTTAATTTAGGTGTACAGTAAAGTGATTCAGTTACACATACACATGTATCTACTTTTTCCAATTCTTTTCCCCATTTAGATTGTTACATAATATTGAGCAGAGTTCCCTGTTATGCAGTAGGTCCCTGTTGGTTATACAGTTTAAATATAGAAGCCGCCTTCATGAGAAGCTCATGCACCACAACTAGAGAGTAGCCCCTGCTTCCCACAAGCAGAGAAAGCAAACATGCAGCAAGGAAGATGCAGTCAAAACTAAATGAGCATGTTAAAAAACAGTGTGTGTGCATGTCAATCCAAAGCTCCCTAAATATCTTTCCCCTCCACCCTCCCCTACTAGTAATCATAAATTCAGTCTGTGAGTCTGTTTCTGTGTTGTAAATAAGTATCATTTCTATGTTCATATGTATCACTTTTTTTATTCCAGGTATAAGCAATATCATATGGTATTTCTCTGACTTCACTCAGTATGACAATTTCTACAGTGTATCCATGTTTCTGCAAATGGCATTATTTCATTCTTTTTAATGGCTGAGTTATACATATATATACACATACACACATATATTATCCACATCTTTATCCATTCTGTCTGGAACCTCCATTTTTAATGATTTCCTCAGATAATTCCTAAATTTGAAAACCACTGATGTACAAACTTTGGGGTGCATCCAACTTCACTTGCAGGGCTTGTGAGAGCACACATTGCTACACCCCACCTCCAGTTTCTTAGGTTTGGGGTGATGCTTAGGAATATGAATTTCTAATAAATTCTCGGGTGATGCTGAGCTGTTGGTCTAGAGCCAGTCTTTGAGGATCACTGATTTAGATCTTTGCTGTAATTGCTTAATTGCTCTTTTTGCCTCAGACTCTTTCTTCTCTAACCCACCCTCCCTGCTGCACCACAGGGATAATCTTTCTAAACCAGATGATTACAAGTTACTTTATGGAAAACACTTTTCATAGTGATGGTGTTACCAGTCACTTCAGTTCAGCTGCTCAGTCATGTCCAACTCTTTGCGATCCCATGAATTGCAGCAAGCCAGGCCTCCCTGTCCATCACCAGCTCCTGCAGTTTACCCAAACTCATGTCCATTGAGTCAGTGATGCCACTCAGACATCTCATCTTCTGTCATCCCCTTCTCCTCTTGCCCCAAATCCCTCCCAGCATCAGGGTCTTTTCTAATGAGTCAACTCTTCACATCATGTGGCCAAAGTATTGGAGTTTCAGCTTTAACATCAGTCCTTCCAATGAACACCTAGGACTGATCTTTAGGATGGACTGGTGGGATCTCCTTGCAGTCCAAGGGACTCTCAAGAGTCTTCTCCAACACCACACTTCAAAAGCATCAATTCTTTGGCACTCAGCCTTCTTCACAGTCCAACTCTCACATCTATACATGACCACTGGAAAAACCATAGCCTTGACTAGACGGACCTTTGTTAGCAAAGCAATGTCTCTGCTTTTGAATATGCTGTCTAGGTTGGTCATAATTTTTCTTCCAAGGAGTAAGCGTCTTTTAATTTCATGGCTGCAGTCCTCATCTGCAGTGATTTTGGAGCCCCCCAAAATAAAGTCTGCCACTGTTTCCACTGTTTCCCCATCTATTTCCCATGAAGCAATGTTAACAGTAGACAGTAGATGCTCATAAAAATGTTCCAAACTTTAAAATGCCATTTATATTAACAACAACAAAACTTTAGTTACTCCCTATGGCTTAGCATAGCAAATAGTAAGACCTTCCATAATTTTCATAATTTAGGCCCAAATTCCAAGTCCACCTTCCTATTTCCTCTACTCCCACCCCTGCATTCTACACTGGCCAAAGTAGACTACTCACTGTTCCCTGCATTTTCATACCACCTATAACTTTTTATATTTTAAAATATAAATGTTGTATTTAAAAACAGTACCACATGCACCAAGCCTATCATAGCTTCCCTTGTAGCTCAGTCGGTAAAGAATCTGTCTGCAGTACTGGAGACTCAGGTCCCTTGGTTGGGAAGATCCCCTGGAGAAGGAAATGGCAACCCACTCCAGTATCCTTGCCTGGAAAAAACCTCATGGATACAGGAGCCTGGTGGGCTGCAGTCCACGCAGTCACAAAGAGTCCAGCACGACTGAGCAACCAAGACTTACTTACTTACCACATGCGCCAAAGTATCATGGAAATTCTTGGACAGAAAGTAGACTATCTTCACTTACAATCTATGTCAACAAGACCATTATAAAATAGTGTCCCCAAACTAAAACTTTCCCTTTATAAAAACACATCTAAATTGTCTGGTGGAGCTATAACTCAATATAAGTCTATTTCCTTAACTTATACATTATCTCAAGCAAGCACTGGGAAGAGGAAGGCATGGCAACCTGCTCCAGGATCTTGCCTGGAGAATCCCCACGGACAGAGGAGCCTGGTGGGCTACAGTCTACGGGGTCCCAAGGAGTCAGCCACAACTGAAGCGACTTAGGCCACACGCACACACAAGCAAGCACTAATTCCAATGACTCTAGAAATTATCAAGTATGTCATATATGATACACTTTTTTTTTCCAGGCAGTAGAAGTTGGAACATGTGAAACAATATTGCTCTACATACTTTTTTAAAAGTCAGATGTGTACCTTAACTTCCAAAATCCAGTGAGGTAGGAAGAGCAGAGAGTTTTAACTCCAAAGTACTTCTTCACAGCATCCTGTCCTGCACATTCAGTTCAGTTCAGTTCAGTCATTCAGTCATGTCTGACTCTTTGCTATCCCATGAATTGCAGTACGCCAGGCCTCCCTGTCCATCACCAACTCCTGGAGTTCACTCAAACTCATGTCCATCGAGTCAGTGATGCCATCCTGCCATCTCATTCTCTGTCATCCCCTTCTCCTCCTGCCCCCAATCCTTCCCAGCATCAGGGTCTTTTCTAATGAGCCAACTATTCGCATGAGGTGGCCAAAGTACTGGAGTTTCAGCTTTAGCATCAGACCTTCCAAAGAACACCCAGGGCTGATCTCCTTTAGGAGGACTGGTTGGATCTCCTTGCAGTCCAAGGGACTCTCAAGAGTCTTCTCCAACACCACACTTCAAAAGCATCAATTCTTCGGCGCTCAGCCTTCTTCACAGTCCAACTCTCACATCCATACATGACCACAGGAAAAACCATAGCCTTGACTAGACAGACCTTTGTTGGCAAAGTAATGTTTCTGCTTTTGAATATACTATTTAGGTTGGTCATAACTTTCCTTCCAAGGAATAAGCGTCTTTTAATTTCATGGCTGCAGTCACCATCTGCAGTGATTTTGGAGCCCCCAAAAATAGTCTGACACTGTTTTCCCATCCATTTCCCATGACATTAGTTAGGCTCAAATAATGTTTTAAATTATTTAATTTGAATTGCCATACTTGAAAACTGATTATGCATCAATAATCTAGATTTTTGGCTTTCTCTTTAAGAGTCACCAGCACATCCATTAAGATGGATATTATTAAACGAAAAGAAAGCCTTGCTTTCTGGACACAGGCCTGTACCGCCCGCCCTAGAGTCCATCTCCGGCCCCCGGAGCCCTCCGCGGTTTTCCGGCCTCGAAGCCTCGAGAACACAGCAAGGCTTCGGTGGTTCCCATGCGAAGGACAATGACAGCCTGTGAACATAGGCGAGAAGGAGCGGCCATCACGCTCCAGACCAAGATCCGTGCGCCTGGCTCTGTACTAGGCGGCTGGTCAGTGGGAGAGAGCTGCAGGTGTGGCTCGTCAGAACCCGTATAAGGACAGAACATTCCAGAAACCCGCTGCTATCATGAGGTCTCCAAGCAGAGATGGGAGTCCTGCTGGGGAGCCTGGCGCACCGTCCTCCAGCCGAGCGCACCCGAGTGAAGACAGGTTGCCTGCCCGACTCAGCACAGCAGCCGAGCTCAGCCGGTCTCAAGGGCAGTGCTGCTGCTGCTGCTGCTGCTGCTGCTGCTAAGTCACTTCAGTCGTGTCCGACTCTGTGTGACCCCATAGACGGCAACCCACCAGGCTCCCCCGTCCCTGAGATTCTCCAGGAAGAACACTGGAGTCGGTTGCCATTTCCTTCTCCAATGCATGAAAGTGAAAAGTGAAAGTGAAGTCACTCAGTTGTGTCCGACTCTTAGCGACCTCATGGACTGCAGCCCCCCACCAGGCTGCTCCTTCCATGGGATTTTCCAGGCAAGAGTACTGGAGTGGGGTGCCATTGCCTTCTCCGCAAGAGCAGTGCAGAGCCTGGGAAATCATGGCCTTGGGACTGTCCTCCGATCAAGGATATTTAGGCTTATGAGGTTGTGTGACACGTTGGTGTGTTGAAAAGCAGTTGTGTGCGTGTGAATCAGCAGTGCAAAGGTGGGTGAGTGTGTTACAGAAGTGTGAGCAGAGACTGCATGGGGTCCGGAGGCTCCAGGGAACCCCAGGTGACAAAGTCCAGCAGAGGACCGGCATGGGGTGGGGGAGGGAGGTTGCAGGGAGAAGGCAGGAAGTCACTCCAAGGCAGCGGTGTGCATCTGGGGTCCTTGCCCTGAAGTCCTTCAGCCCAGAGGTCCAGGGAGCTGCATTTTGTGGGCACGCCCAACCTAGTCCTGAGCTGTAACTGGATTATCCGCCCCCAGCCAACAGGAGAATGTAGAAGAGGTTCAGGAATTAGGGCTGAGAGTCTCACAGCTGAAATTTGGGAACATATGTTTTCAGCACAAAGTGTTACAATGAATGGAAGGATTTCATGCATTTGTCAAGGAGGGTGTCCCCATATTGGCAAAACTAGATAATAAATGGGTCTTTTGAATTTAAAGTCTTGGTGAGGAATGTGGAGAAATTACAATCTTCATGTTGGTAGAAATGCAAAATGGCACAGGCACTATGGAAAACAGTACGGAGAGCCCTAAAAAACTTATAAAAAGAACTACTATATGGCCCAGCAGTCCTGCTTCTGTGTGTACCCTCAAGAATTCAAAGTAGATCTTGAGCAGGTATTTGTATACCCATGTTCATAGCAGCATTATTCATAATAGCCAAGTGGAAGCAATTCTAATGTCTTATTGACAGGTGAATAAACAAATGTGGCATATACATACAATGGAATATTGTTCAGCCTTGTACAGAAGGAAATCTTGATGTGTGTTACACAGTGGATGAGCATTGTGGACATCGTGCTAAATAAAAAAGACAAATGCCACTTACATGAGTTACAGAGTTAAATTCAGGGACAAAAGAGAAAAATGGTGGGTGCCAGGGGCTGGAAGAAGAATGGATGAGGAAGCTGCTGTTTAATGGATATGGAATTTCACATGTGCAAAATAAAAAAAAGGTCCTGGGCTTCCCCATTGGGGCTAGTGGTAAGGAATCTGCCTGCCAATGCAGGAGACACAAGAGATGCAGGTTCCATCCCTGGGTCAGGAAGATCCTCTGGAGAAGGAAATGGCAACCCACTCCAGTATTCTTATCTGAAAAATTCCATGGACAGAGGAGCCTGACAGGCTACAGTCTATAGGGTGGCAAAAAGCCAGACATGACTGAGGACACACACTTAACTCTACACTAAAAAATGGTTAAGATGGTAAATTTTGTGTTTTCTTAAAAACAAATTGTATTTTTTTAATTTTAAAATTTAAAACATTGAAGAAATTTCTTTGGAAGATGCATCATCTTTGGATCTGTCAGTTTTCCAAGGTAGCAACCAGCTGAAGCTGAAGAGTAGTTTAACACAGCAGGCCCTCTCCAGTGCCACCACCTCCAACTAACTCTCCTGGCGTTCTCCCTCGTGCCGAGGCCAAAGTGTCAACTGCCAACTCTCCCCCAGTTCTCTCTTCTTCACCCGGTCCTCTTCTCTCATTTTTGTTACTTTCAAGGCCACTGATAATACTTAAGAGTTTGCATCCTTTTCTCTAGCTCATGAATTTACAGGATGTTTTAAGGTCTTGTTCATTACTTCCCAATCTGTCCTTTTAATTTAAAAATAAAAATCACATGCATATAACTTTTCCATCCTAACTAGTCTTTATACAAAAACAATTCCAAAGATGTTATGTATGGTCTAATCAGGTATAACTGTAATATCAAGTCTTTTCTTTTGTTCCTTGGCTAAACATATACTTCAAAAACTCCGTAATAAAATCAGTTTGAAATGTATTAGCTGGATTATTCAAAAACTCCAAGTTGTTTCATGTTCATACACTCAACTATTTACTTTTTAGAAGACAACAACAAAAAACTACACACACACACTTGCTTATGTGATTGTTTTCTCTACTAGATTATGAGCTTTGGGGCGGGGCGGGGGGGGGCAGAAACTGCATTTTATTCGTCCTTATATTCCCTAGACTGTACTAGGGAACATGGAACTCAGCAGACACTTAGAAAACACTCTTATTCCTACATTCTGAATCTGGATGTTTTCGCCATTTTTTTACACTAAGCAATAAAAACTAAACTTGACCTAGTGCTGCTTCACACACCCTGATTACTACCAGGAACACTGCTTCTAAATAAAGCATAGCAATATTTTGGAGCATTTTCTTCTTCTTACAAAACAAGTATTAATCATTCTGTCAACTCCTTGTGTTACTAATAGAGTATCTTATCCTCAAAGGTATTTCAAGTTTTTCATTAATTTCTAAACACTAAAACTTCTTCTAAAATCTCTTTATGTAAAAAACTTATACAAATAACACATAAAACCATTCTACCAAAGTACTCATAAAACTGACGTTCATTTTTGAAGCTATGAGGTCCTACACACAAATCTAAATGTATACGACAAGAACCATCACCCAGCACCTATCTGGCTCACTTTCTTTTTTTTTTTTGGCTGCACTGGGAGTTCACTGATACACACAGGCTTTCTCGAGTTGTGGCCAGTGACGGCTCCTCTCTAGCTGCAATGCGCAGGCTTCTCAATGTGTGGGCCTCTCTGTTGCAGAGCCTGGGCTCGAGAGCGTAAAGGTTTCAGCGGTTGTGGAATATGAGTTTAGCCGCCCTGGGGCAAGGACTTAACTCCTGTCATCTACATTAGCTAGCAGATTCTTAACCACTGGACCATCAGGAATTTCAAGAAATACAACTATTTAAACAATTATTTTTACATATATTTGTGTCAGACATAGGGACAAACGTCAATTTCTAATGTGAAAAATGTGTATTTAGAGAAGAGGAGTTTATTAGTTTCAGGATTAAAAGAGGGTTTAGGTTATCTTGGGTTTTTGAGGCCATTAGTTATGAAAAGATTTCAATTATCTTTCATTTAAATCTCTCTAGAATTGAGCTTTACTCCAGGGTTTTCCTAGCAAGCAAATTATCTATTCACTCACAAATAGTTTTGACAAAAGTGTGAGAAAGGGATGGAATGAGACTCATACATTCCTTCACTGTTTAAGAGAACTCTATATTTTATGCCAGATTATATAAACTCAGTATGTTACCTCTTGGGAAAAATATGACTATTTTCTCAAAGTGTAAATTTTATTTCTGTATATATAAAGTATAGGTTTTATCAGATGTCTGACTCCCTAAATAACAGTATTAGGATGTGCCTTATTTTAGGTTCTAAAAAACTTCATAATAAAATAGTATGCTACTAAGTCATTTCAGTCGTGTCCAACTCTGTGTGACCTCATAGACGGTAGCCCACCAGGCTCCGCCATCCCTGAGATTCTCCAGGCAAGAAGACTGGAGTGGGTTTCCATTTCCTTCTCCAATGCATGAAAGTGAAGTCAAAAGTGAAGTCGCTCAGTCGTGTCCGACTCTTAGCGACCCCATGGACTGCAGCCTACCAAGTTCCTCCATAGTCGGGTGCCACTGCCTTCTCCGAATAAAACAGTGTAAGTAGATATAAAGCTAAAACACAAAGCACGTATGTATTTCTGACTAGCATAAAGGAGAATGTCGTGTTTCTTTCTGTACAGCCAAAAGGTTTCCAAAACTGTGCACTTGGTTACCCTAAGAAATTAATAGGTGTGCCATAGG
This sequence comes from Aepyceros melampus, assembly GCA_006408695.1. Taxonomy (NCBI): domain Eukaryota; kingdom Metazoa; phylum Chordata; class Mammalia; order Artiodactyla; family Bovidae; genus Aepyceros; species Aepyceros melampus. The sequence goes on from SJXQ01011340.1 coordinate 81,544, forward strand.
ACACTTTAAATTTCTGCATAGAACACAGCTGTTGGACACGACACAAAATGCTAGCTTGCGGTAGTTGACCTCTTCAGTATTAGACCGCATCCTTTCCATGACAGTATGTCTTTGCAAAACTGCATTTTCAGCAGTTGAGGTAAGTACTGTACAAAAAGCATGTGGAACAGAATACTGGCAGTGTTTAAGCTGGTTCTAAGGTTTGAGAAATTGTGTAGCAACCACAATTACCTGTGGTCACAACATAAATTCTTATTGTTTGGACCTAATAGCTTAATAAATGGAATTATTAGACATTTCTTTTGGCCTAGGTATACTGTAATACAGCTGAAACAGTAAAGGGCATCATAAGCTGAGAAAGTATTGAGGACATCTGTGGTATAGGCAAGATATACACTAAAACAAAACTGTCATTTTACTGTTCATTTTTAACCTAGGAAATTTTCCAAACAGCCATTTAAGAAGAGGACAAGATATATACAAACATACATACAAAGTTCCAATTTTTATTGAAATCTTGTGTTAGGTATCAAACAAAATTTGCTTTCTTCAGATAAAAATATTCTCTCAGATGTATCCAGGTAACTGCTAAGCCTAAATTGGTCCTCCAATGTCTTTTTTTTTTTACTGTCCTCATGAAATGTTCATATGCACTTAGGATGTTCCCAAGAATATTTATCGTGTAAAGGACCGTACGTGGCGACCTCTACCACTGCCTCCACTAACAAACTTTCCTCTCGAGCCTCCACTGCCGCTATTTGCGCTTGCCCAGGAAGGCCCAAGCCCCCCACGACCTCTGGAAGCGCGCTCACGAGGACTGGGGCGGTAGCCTGTAAAAGAAAGAATACGATTTCAGTTGCAACATCCTTTCCTTTCCCATTATATAAATACGAACCCGGAACACCAAGCTCAAACCAAGACTACTGCTTGCTCCTTTTAATATTCAAGTGCAAGTTCTGTGACTGTGTTGAAGACCACTTTAAATAGTTAAATTGTCTAAACCTAAGAATTACATCTCAAATAAAGCTATTATTTTCAAAATGTGTATCTGGGACTTCGCTGGCAGTCCAGTGGTTAACAATCTACGCTTCCACTGCAAGGGCACAGGTAGGGGAATTAAGATCTCCCATGCCTTATGGTGTGGTCAACAACAACAAAAAAAGTGCATTTGAAACCAAAAGCTCCTCTGACCAGAGAATTTCAGACTTGATATAGGAATGTTTTAGAGGGGAAAAAAAGGTTATATACTTACATACATAAGATAATCCTGTAACAGAAAAGAACACAGTTGACCCTTGAACAACTCGAGGGTTAATCCAATATAATTCTGGTTGGCCCTCATATCCAGAGGTTCCTCTGCATCCTTATTTCAAACCATGAATCGTATTTATTGTTAAAAAAAAATCTGCCTATAAAAATGGACAACCCTTGCAGTTCGAACCTGCATTGTTCAAGAATCAAACTGTATACTCCATGAAGAAATCTCAGTTTAGTCAACATGAAACCACTCAGATTATACACACAGTTCAGAATCTAAAATTTTGAGAATTTATACAGAATATGTACACTGGGCACTCACTCACAGACATAAAATTACAGACTTCAGAATTATATGCCTACATTCTAAAATATTCTCTCCCAGAATGAGAATATATGACTTTCAACAATCTGGAAAGGATCATTCGCCTCCCTCCTCCTCAGCAATAGCAAGAACAATGTGTACCTGTGGAACTAAGTGGTCGTAATGGTGGAAGAGGACCCCTGTTAAAATTGCTCTGGCCTCCGCGACTTTCATTGTAAGTTCCTCGAGGAGTATTCTGAGCACTCCAACTGGAGCCTCTTGTTCCCTCCCGACGACTGTAGTTTCCTAAACACAGACAACACGACCAAAATGTACTTGCACCACAACTCTTCAACTGAATTAAGGAAGATATGACATATATTTCTTAAATTTTCAAAAGCAATAGAAGAGAAAATATGGAATTTTGTACATGAAATACAGGTAAGAGTGGCAGCATTATATATAGTCAGAAGGAAAGGCTCTGGAACCAGACTGCCAGGGTTCAAATACTAGTTCTGCCTGTTGTATTTTATGTGTCCTGATCAGCTAACTGACAAGTTTTCTCTTCTGTTAACTGACGGTACTAAAACAATCTACCTCATGAGGCTGATGAGAGTATTATATGTCAAGTGTTTAAAATAGTTCTAACACAGCTGTGTATTTACTATTACTGTAAATATTTATTCTCTTTGGCTCTCATCCTTTCAACGCAAACACAGGAAAACTTGTCATCAATCCACTAGTAGAATATAATTTCTACAAGTTTATATTGTAGAAATTCAGCTTCTAAAATCTCGAAACATTGAAAATAGATTAACTGTAACATTCGGAAGCATGTAGATAAAAGAATCAATGGTGAATTACACAGAACAATCTTAAGGGAACTGTTGGTAAGGACAACTGTGAAAATAATGTATGGATATCATTTAGAAAGGATACACACAATTCTCAATGCAAATAGGAAAAGAGATGGGCAAGACTTTTTTAAAGCTAATTATGTAATTAATCAAAAGTTAACTTAAAGATTTTTTTCTATCCAATAAAGTACTTTGCAAATGGCACCACTGGTCTAGAGTTAGCTTAATTATAGCAACAAAAAAATACTTTATTTGAATCACTTCTATTCAATAGTCTAATACTGGTAGAACTCATTAGAAAACATATATTAAGCAGTTACCGTTAGCTTAGTCTCCAAAATTTACAAACAGCTTATGACACTTAAGAACATCAAAACAAACAATCCACTCAAAAAATGGGCAGAATACCTGGAGAGACATTTCTCCAAAGTGGACATACAGATGTCTGACAGGCATGGAGAAAGATGTTCAGCATCACTAGTTACTAGCGAAATGAAAATCAAAACTACAGTGAGGTATCACCTCATACCAGTCAGAATGGCTGTCATCAAAAAATCCACAAACAACAAATGCTGGAGAGGGTGTGGAGAAGGGAACCCCCTCCACAGCTGGCGGGAATGTAAACTGGTACAGCCACTGTGGAGAACAGCATGGAGGTTCCTTAAAAACTTGAAAACAGAGCTGCCATTGACCCTGCAATGCCATTCCTGGGCATGTATCCGGAGAAAAACATGACCTGAAAGGACATGTGCACCCAATGTTCACTGCAGCACTGTTTACAATAGTCAAGACATGGAAGCCACCTAAATGCCATCAACAGAGGACTGGATAAAGACGCGGTACGTATGTGTACGTGTGTGTGTGTGTGTGCTAAGTCATGTCCAATTCTTTGCAACCCTATGGACTACAGCCCTCCAGGCTTCTCTGTCCGTGGAATTTTCCAGGCAAGAATACTGGAGTAGGCTGCCGTTTCCTACTCCAAGGGATCTTTCTGACCCAGGGATTGAATCTGTGTCTCCTGTATGCTCTGCATTGGCAGGCGGGTCTTTACCACTAGCGCCACCTGGGAAGCCCATACACATACACATATACACATATATATACATACATGCATATACACATGGTGTGTATACACACACACACACACACACACAATGGAATATTACCGCCATTAAAAGGAGTAAGATAATGGCATCTGCAGCAACATGGATGGAATTTGAGTGTCATACTGAGTGAGGTAAGTCAGACAGAGGAGAAATATCATATGACAGCCCTTATATGGGGAATCTAACAAGAAATGATACAAATGAACTTACTTACAAAACAGGAGACTCAGAAAACCAACTTATGGTTGCTGGGGGAAGCGACAGTTAGGGACTCTGGGAAGGTCATGGACACACAGCTCTATTTGAAATGGATAAGCAACAAAGACTTATTATGCAGCACATGGAACTCTTCTCAATGTTATGTGCCAGCCTGGATGGGAGAAGGGTTTGGGGGAGGATGGAAACATGTGTATATATGGCTGAGTCCCTTTGCTATTCACCTGAAACTACCGAAACATGGTTAAACGGCTACACTCCAAAACAAAATAAAAAATTCAAAGTTAAAAAAAAAAAAGTAGTTACCTTTTGAAGCAGGTGGTGTGAAAAACCTATTCTGACTGTGAAAAGCACCCCGTCCTCCCCGATTGCCTGAAAATCCACCACGCGACGAAATCTTCTGCGACACTTTGAGTGGCCGTTTTGGTGGTGGTATTCCGTCTTGAGGGACCACTTCTTTACTTTCAGCTGCAACAAAGTCATCCACATGCATAGATGGTGGTCTGCTTTGTTCTGTTTTCTCTGACGAAAAATATCATGGGGTCGTATACCCTGTCCAAATCCTCCCCTGCCCCTTCCTCTTGGTGGTGGCACAACATGAGCTCGCTTGGCAGGTTCAATGTATTCAGATTTTCCACTATTAAAACAAAAACATTCCATGAACATCTCTCTTTTACATATTTCCAGCAAAAACATAAGTCAATCTTTGCAATACTGAAAACTGCACTATCAATTATTTCTTATCCTAATTGTATTAAATTTGCAAATATCCCTACCACCTTCCAGGGAAACACAACAAAACGAGCTAAGAATGGTACTCAACATTTTACTGATATGACTAACAATTTCTAAGAAATAACCCAGTTCACTCTTTTTCAAATCTTCTAAACTCTCATAAAGTATAATAATATAAAAAATGGACCAGGTATGTCCTGGACAAATTATCTTTTAAAAAAATTCAAGATGATATTTATGACTCAAGTATTATATATCAGTGTACTTTTTCCTTTAATAGTCACATGCTTTAAATTACACTAAAATAAATAACCTTATTTGATTCCAATCAAGATCTTCAGCAAAGTATATTTTACCTTGAAGTTATAAAGGTCTCGTGCTTGTGCTTCCCAAGTTTGAATCCTTTAGTTGTCTTGGTTCTTCCAGGAGATGATGGCTCCGACAGAAACGAGCGCTCTAATTCTGAGTGTAAGTCAAAGTCACTACAACATTTTTCAGACAGCTCAATTAAGTCAACCTTTACCTGCAGTCATAAAAATGAAACAAAATGAAAAACAGACCTTAAATGAAGCTATTCATGCAGCATTATACTTTAAATCTAACTATTAATGTAACACTTGAATATAGTAATTCCAGTTTCCTATAAACTACATTTGATTCTCATAAGAAATGACAGGTCAGCCTCTTTCTTTCATCTTTTCAAAAAGCAACATCATTGGTAGTTTAAAAAAAAAAGGCTTAGGAATTCAGCTGCTTTTTATTTCAGGGGTTGGGAGTGGGAAGTTAGCATTCTTACCAAAGGGGGGCTATTAGTCTGAGATCTTTGCTGCCTGACAAAGAACTCAGGGTTTCTCTATATAAATTAACAATTGAGTATCTGCAGAACTGTTCCAAAAGAATCTGAAATAACATACTCCACAAGCCTTGTACAGTCACTATGTTATAAAAGAATTCTATACCACAGATCCCCAAGTTTTATGAATTTAATGAGGTTCCAACCGAAGTCAACTTTCAAAGGAATGAAAATTATGTTTAACTTAGGTTTTATCCAAATTAATTAAACCTAAAATACCAAAGTTGTGGCTGCCATCATCCTCCCTAATATATCTATGAGAAGCACAAAACAGACTCCATTAAAATCTATCTTTATACTTTTACCTATTCAGTATCAAGTTAAAGAATGTCAATTCCCATTTGCACTATATTCCTTTAGCAAATGTCTTTTTTACATTTCCACAACCTATTCCTCTCCTTAAACCCAAATACAGAAATCAATTATAATTTTGTCGCATACTATTCTGTATCCTACAAATATAAGAAACCAAAGTGCTTCAGAGTACTTATGCAAAACCATGATTTTCCCCTCATTCTCAAATATACAGATCATTAATTAGAAAGAGGCCAAATTAGTGGCATAAAAAAAATAATCCTGGACACCATTGAGTGGGCATCTGACATAAACATAGTGCAGCACAGTCCTGAGACAGACTTTTGACAGCCATATAATACGTCATCTATTTCAGTGCTAACAACATGCAAAGAAATAAAAAAATCAACAATTTTCCCCTAAATATTTAGTAATAAAATTATACCAAATCCAGATCTGTATCAATCTCCTCAGCCTGAAATGGAGTGAACCACATAGATTTCAATTGATCATCCATGACATCAGCTAGCACATACGCAGTTCTAGAATAGAAAAAGTATTTCTTAAAAAGCAGAATTCCAAAATCAAGTATTTTGGCTTAACTTCTAAGTAAAACCTGTGAACAACAGAATTAAAAATATTACCCTCTAAAATATTAGCAAAATTAGCACTTTTAAAAGACTCCTTCAAAAACTACTTAAGTATCCTTATCCAACTTGGAAATTAATCCTTTTGTAACAAATCTTGATTTTTCAATAAAATAAGAGACCTAGCTTTCTTTTCAAAAAGCCAAATTTATAGCAGTATACCAATGTGCAATTTTTCTAAATTTAGAAAATAATTTCACCACATTGAACACTCATTATCTCTAGAAGGACAGTGCTCCAAAAATCAAGAGGCATAGCCTCTAGACCAGGGATCAGTAAATTATGACCCTATTCAGCCAACCTGCTTTTGTACACCTGCAACCTAGGAATGGGTTCCACATTTTTAAAGCTTTTTAAAGAAAACCAAAAGAAACAAGCAAAAAGCTACAGAAGTGTGTGCAACAGAGGCTGAGCCTGGCCTGCAAAGTCTAGATGTTTTTCTCACTAGCCCTCGTGTGTGTGTGCTGGGCTGTGTGTGCTCAGTCATTCCCGACTCTGCGACCCCGTGGACTGGAGCCCATCAGGCTCCTCTGTCCATGGAATTTTCCAGGCAAGAATACTGCAGAGGGTTACCATTTCCTACTCTAGGGAAATCTTCCTGACCCAGGGGTCGAACTCTGTCTCTAGCATCTCCTGCACTGGCAAGCAGATTCTTACCACTGTGCCACTTGGGAAGCCCTTACAGAAAATAATTTGCTGGCCTCTTCTAGATCCCAGCCATTTGCATGTTTCCCACTATCTACTCAACCACAAAACACTGCTTGTTTCACCTGTTGTTAAACAGATTCTGGAGAGATTCTGGAGCTGAAAGGACTGGTTCCACATCTTGGTCACCAAGAGGTAGAGGATCACCTGATGACTCTAGCATCTGCTTAAGTCCAACCACACTGTCCAACAGAGAATCCAGACTGTCATCATCTTTTGAATGCTCCTAGATACAAACAAAAGCAGAATAAGAAAATGCAGGTAAAACTTGAAAATGTATGCCCATAATCTACTGACTCTTTAGTAGAAAAGGTGGTATTCCATTACTAAGAAATTTGGAAACCATCAAGAAATTAGCAATATTATACATATTAAAGTAAAACAAACACCAAAAACACTTGCCATTTTATTTCTAAGTAATGGTATCAGGGGGCACTCTGCATTCAAACAATAGATCATTCAAAAAGTACTGCCTTCATATACTCCTTAAAATTCATAATACTATGGAGGACTTCACACCAAATCATTAACTCAGAGTATAAATACCCAACTGAGAGTTCACTATTTTTAAAAGTCACTAGGAAAACTTGTACTAGTCAAACTGAGAAGAAAGTTTATGTCTTAGGAAGGAGCTGTTTTTGTTTCTGTTTTGTTTTGTTTTTCTTTTTTTTTACCAAAACAAGCTTCTCTAGTTCAAGGAACAAATTTTCTGGACTTTCTTCTTTGCTTTGTAGAAGCTGTTTTAACTCTGCAGCATTAATACTCATCGTCCGTGCTGAATGAGCTCCCTCTACTTCCATGAGACCACTATCGTCTCCACAACATCCCTGTAAATGTCACACACAAGTTAAATTTGAGAGCAGAGAAATTTGCAAAAATGCTTCCAAAATTTCTCAGATATTTAAGATTGCGGCAATCTTCCCCTCAGTGTTTTGGTTTTTACATCAGTACAAAAGGCTGGTTTTAAGAATTAACTCAGCTCAAAGCCGAAACAAGTTTTTCTTTACAACTCACAAAATAAACAGGTAAACACATTTCTCAACAAAAGTATCCAATGACAAACACACTGGCACTTGCAGGAAACAGAATATACTAATTGATACTCAAATTAATAAAAACCCCTGCTATAACAGCTAAAAAAAGCTGAACTTCCTTTTCTGGAGACAAGGCAAACAACTAAAGAAAACAGTAATCATATATTTAAGACTATGTGCTGTCTACAGATGTCATAAAGTTACCATTTTCTGCTTTAAAAAATATGCCACATAATAAAGTGAATGTGGGAATGGTGAAAAAAATTCACCACACAAAGCAAATTTCAGTTGATGACAATAAATTCATCCGTATTGTCACATATGAAAGAAACTTTAGTAGTTTCAAATCTTTAGAACACAGCCCTGTTTTAAACATCTCAACATAAATATTGGTCCCACCAATTCCGATTCAGGACTTAGTATTTTTAAGTTAACAGTAACATTAAAATTTGTTTGTAGCTCCTACTATTTTTCCTTTAACTGGACACATTTCAGTGAAAACTAAATGAAAATTATTCTCCACAGACTTCCACTCAAACTGATACTGTACCTGAAGCACACTTGCTCCTTTCAGTAAACACTAGACTAAGGAGTCATTTACATGGCATTAAGGAAGAGGACATGGAATTTTCATGAGAAATTCAATAAACCATATGTCTACAAGGGTTTTACCTGCTCTGTTTGGAAGCGGTGATAAAGGGTATGTTGATGATGGTCTACCTTATGCTTTATTTTTTTTTAGACATATGAATTAACAGACTAAATATATTCTATAGAAAGAAGTATATTAATGAGATTACAAATTATCAAGGCATCTATCTGACTTCTTTTCTCAGTTATTCATACCACTTTAAACAGGTGGGAAGTTCAGTGCAGCTGAATCAAAAAGTATTATATGTTAAATGTTGGTTGCTCAGACATGTCCAACTCTTTTGTGACCCCCTGGACTACAGCCCACCAGGCTCCTCTGTCCATGGAATTCTGCAGCCAAGAATGGTGGAGTGGGTAACCATTCCCCTCTCCAGGACATCTTTCTGACCCAGGGATCAAACCCAGGTCTCCTACATTGCAGGCAGATTCTTTACCGTCTGAGCCACCAGGGAAACATTATAATGATTATTATTTTTCAAGGTCAGGAAAAGCAGAATAAAATAATCAATTTTTTAAAGAGAAAAACTATGAATGAATTAAAATATCTGGAATAAAATTAAAAAATAAAGTATTTGGAAGCATATAAAATTTCACCTCTCCCTCCTACCTTGCCTTTTCATTATTATAAACAGAAATTGAACAAAATAAAATACGTTTTAAATTCTTATCTACTTGTTATTAAAAACAGCCTTAGAAAATCAGAGTCAAATTTAGCTTAATTTGAAGACTGCTCTCTCTATATATATACACATATATTACTGTGAAAAGTAGTAAAAGAATTTCTAAGGAGTTTTTTTAAATGATAATCTACAAAGTGATTTCAGGAAAATGAAAATTCTGTCAAATATGTGATACCACTTCAAATCTCCATAATCATTTGTCAAACACTTTAGCTATTAAACTATAGAAGACACTATGCAATTACACTAGGAAAAAGCCAGTAAGACATGGTCTCTGACCTAAGTGACGTGACACTCAGGTAGTGGAAGAGGAAATGCTAGGTAGGCGTATAAATGATCTATAAAAAGAAATCCAGTAACATGATGTGAAGTATACGGAAAGAAAAGTAATATTAACAGGCTTCACAAATTGGGCTATATTCAAATAGGCACTATAAATAGATTACAGTTTGACCAGGGAGAAAGAGGGAAAGAGAGAAAACAATGAACTAACAGAAGCATGGCCAAGGAGACACATGTAAGTAGAGGAGATTTATGGATGGCATCTCCCACTAAGGGAGAAGTGGTTGCAAAAGTAGCTTTTTGCCCTACAGTGAATAGTCTTGAATGCCATGCTAAAAAGTCTGCAATCTATTCTATAGACACCAGAAGTTATTGGAGAGTAGAGTGATATGATCTGCTGTCTGCTTTAGGAAGTTATGAACTCATACAGAACTATTCAGAAGGCACCAAGAAGTAAATGCTTGGAAGGAAAAACTGGAAAGAGAGTTGATACAGCACTCTGCAAGAAAATATCAATAGACAGCTAAGAGTTATACAAAAACTGAACATAAATTCTAGAGTGGAAAATGACAATAAGTCAAACAAAAAATTCACTAAAGGGGCTCAAGAGCAGATTTGAGCTGGCAAAAAAAAAAAAAGAATCTGTGAACTTGAACACAGTCAACTGAGATTATCCATTTTAAGGAACAGAAAGAAAAACATGAAGAATCATGAACACAGCCTCAAAAGACACTTGTGGAGATACCATCAAGAGTACCAAACATGCATAATAAAGGGTCTCAGAAGAGGAGGAAAGAGTCAGGAAAAAATATCTAAAGAAATGGTGACTAGAAACTTTACAAATTTGATGAAAAACATTAATTTACACTTTCAAGAGGCTCAGCAAACTCCAAGTAGAACAAACTTAATCCACTCTTAACACATGATCAAGAGCTAAAAACAAAGAATCTTGAAAGCAGTAAGACAGGTGACTCAACTAATAAAAGATTAACAAGTGATTTATTGTCAAAAACCATGGAAGCCACAACACAGTAGGAAAACATATTCAAACAGCTGAAAGAATTAAGAATGATACCTAATAAATTCTACTCTTAACAATCTATTTTTTTTTATAAATCAAAACCCCATACTTTTAGTAGGGTGAGGACATATGAAAAAAATAGTATTTAAGTTCCAAGTTCCAAACAACATCATTCCAAGATATTTTTGAACCCAAGTGATTTTTTTAACATATGCATAAGTTTATAAATATGAGAAATACCAAATACATATATATACACTTACCATTGTATCAGAATTAAGAATTTGTCTCATAAATTCCAAAAATGAAGATGCAAGTTCACCTGTATCTTTACTAAATGTGCTGACCACTCGTTTCAATAAACTATGCAGAGCATTACTATTTTTCCTTAAAGAACTGTAAATAAAGAAAATAGAGAGGCAATGTTTTAAAATTTGAGCATATAAATCTGGCATGAGAAATGAACTACCTCAGTTCAGACAAACAAAATTTAGTAAATTAAAATGTTACATTTCAAGAAGAGTAAAAAAGTACTTTGGTTTATCTGTCATACAAACCATGTAACAAAGCATTTCTTTTTATAGTTGACATCTCCTTTTAAAGAAGATAGACTTCAAAAGGGTTTCCCTCATAGCTCTGGCGGTAAGAAATCTGCCTGCAACGCAGGAGGCCCAGGTCTGCTCCCCGAGTCCAGAGGAGAGGCCTGACGGGCTACAGTCCATGTGGTCGCACAGAGCTGGACACGACAGGCATGCATGTACCAAACTTTAAAGCCACAGAAAGAAAAAAAACTCCCCCAAATAACAAAGCTACAAAACTTAGCAAATACATTCGCAGGTTCCTTTTAGAACACTTTTTTATAACCTGGGGATTTCTCTAACATAAGGAAGTTATAGCTGTCTCGAAAGCCTGCTGCTGCTAAGTCGCTTCAGTCGTGTCCGACTCTGTGTGACCCCATAGACAGCAGCCCACCAGGTTCCGCCGTCCCTGGGATTCTCCAGGCAAGAGTACTGGAGTGGGTTGCCATCGCCTTCTCCGCTCAAAAGCCTAACTTATACAATAACTACAAAGGATGATTATGACACTGTAATCTGACAGAAAGAAACCAAAAGTATAAAGTAAGCATCAGTAAATTTTTTATGTAAAGGGCCCAATGATAAATATTTTAGGCTTTACAGGGTTATACAGAACTCAGTCTGCCCTCTATACAAAATAGTAGTCGCAGTCACAGCTACTCAATGGCCAATGTAGTGGGAAAGCATCTGTAGAGAGCACATAAATTTTGACTATGTTCCAATAAACGCTGGATTTGGCCTGTGGCCCACACGTTACCAACCTCTTATACAGAGAGGTTTCAGTGTAAGAAATAATCATGCTATGTGTCCAAAATCATGACAATACTTAGTCCTGCTAAAATTATGCATTTACATAGTTCTTAGTTGATCAAAATACAATTTCAAGACTTGGATAAAGCAATACAAAATGGAGAAAGACAGGACTCGTGCTCATGAGAACTTTATAAAAATAATGAAATGGACAAAGCACAACAAACAGAATGAGATTAAACAAAGACACAGTACAATCAACGGAAAAAGCTTAGGTTAAAAATTGGATTATACCAATTACTAGCCTCTACTTCGGAGATCGGCAATGGCAACCTACTCCAGTGTTCTTGCCTGGAGAATCTCAGGGACAGGGGAGCCTGGTGGGCTGCGGTCTGTGGGGTCGCAAAGAGTCAGACATGACTGAAGCGACTTAGTAGTAGTAGCTCTACTTATAACTTAAGAGAATGAGCCTTATTTAGATGGCCTATCAAAAACTGGGGTCCACTGCATACCCTTTAAATTAAAAATTAATTTTAATTTAATTAAAAATTAATTTTCATTAAAAATTTACAATTAAAAAAGTAAAATAGCAATACTAAAATCTGGTATTTTGTCACTCAACTTGTAGCAAAGTTGTCTATAAAAGGGTGGCATACTAGACTGCTGGGGTGATGGCTTTGCATGGAAATGTGATAGTAGATACATAACGGTCAAAATCCATAGAACTGTGTATCACAAAACATGGATGAGATTACAAAGAAAGGGGGAAAGTTAGAATCCACCTTCTGATACTGTATTAGAATCAAAATACTGATTTTCCAGGCAAGAGTACTGGAGTGGGTTGCCATTTCCTTCTCAAAGAGATCTTCCCGACCCAGGGATTAAACCTGGGTCTCCTGCATTGTAGGCAGATGCTTTACCATCTAAGCCACCAGGGAAGCCCTTTAAAATACATACATACAATAAATAGATGGGAAAAAAAAAATGTAGATTTTTTTTGGTAAATGCATGAGTTAGGACACATAGATTTCCCAGCCCTAGTCAACAAGTAAAACCAAAATTAGTGATGTAAGTTGAACAACAAAATAAATAATGACATACTGTTCAATTAGTACACAACAAAAAAACTTAATATCCACAAGTCCATATGGATATAAATATCCACATAAGTAAATAAATGGGGAAAAGTGATGAATTCATCCTTATAGAGGATAATGAAGTGAAAAAGGAATAAGAAAAATAGGAAATTACTATTAAAACACCATGGGCTTCCCCGATGGCTCAGCTGGTAAAAAACCCGCCTGCCGAAGCAGGAGACATAGGAGATCCCAGCTTGATCCCTGAGTCGGGAAGATCCCCTGGAGAAGGAAATAGCAATCCACTCCAGTATTCTTTCCTGGAAAAATCCATGGACAAAGGAGCCTGGCAGGCTTCAGTCCACGGGGTTGCAAAGAGTTAGATATGACTGAGTGTGCATGCAACACACACACACACACACACACACACACATTAAAACACCACAGTAATAACTGACATGTGCCAAGATTCACTGATGGACAGCAAAATGACTGGATGAAAATTTAAAGTAGAAATAGGATATTTACATAGTCTTGAAGTATATTACTCAAAATGTTTAGTATTTAAAAACAGAAAATCAGTAAGTTTGCTGTGCAGATTCCTAGCAGACAGCATCTCAGTTTGGTGAGCAAGGTTAATATCATCAGTAATGCAGATATATTTCCTGATATGATGTACTTAGAACATTACTAAAAAACTGGTAAAATCTAAGCAAGTTCTGTATTTTGGTTAACAGTATTATGTCAAGTTTAGTTTCTTAATTTTGACAAATATTCAATGGTTATTCAAGACATCAACATAAGGACAAGGATAAGGGTAAGTTGGATGAAGGGTATATCTGAGCTCTGTAATATTATTCTGTAATTTTTCTGAAAGTCTAACATCATCTCAAAGAAAGTTTTTTTGAGTGAGGCCTGTCTCAGGACTAGAGGATATAGTGATCTATTTATTTAAAAAGCCAGATCACACTATACCTCTGCTCAAAACCTCATAATGGCTCTTGTGTGTACGTTAGTCACTCAGGCGTGTCCAACTCTTTGTGATCCCACAGCCTGCCAGGTTCCTCTGTCCATGGGATTCCCCCGGCAAGAATACGAGGGTGGGTAGCCATTTCCTTCTCTAGGGAATCTTCCTGTCCCAGGGATCAAACCTGGGTCTCCGGCATTGCAGGTGGATTCTTCACCGAGTCACCAGGGAAGCCCACAATGGCCCTTATAAGTAACTCTAAAGGCCCCTGATGACCTGCCCTTCTCTCACCTACCCACTACCTCTCTGACCCGGGGCCCTGTCATTTTCCCATGTGCTTACTCACTTCAAGAGCAACCACCACGGTCTCTAGGCCCTTTCTCAGACAAGTTAGGCATACCATATGCAATTGCTTTCCCCCAGCATATTAACATGTTTCACTCACCTCCCTCAGTTCTTGTTCAAGGGCCACCTTCTCAGTGAGGATGTCCCTGATTACCTCCTCAAACTTCAAATGACAACTTTCACCCTCACTTCGGCACTGGCTATTCCTTTGCTCTATTTTATGTTGTTTTAAAACACGCTGTGTATTTTATTTACATGTTGATCATCTGTCTACTTCTAAGAGAATGAAAGCATGAAGAAGATAGGGATTTTTTTTTTTTTTAATTAAATCTCCAACGCCTAGAGCAGTGTCTGGCCCAGAGGAGGGCATTCAACAGATATCTGTGAACTAAATGACTCTAACATTCCTTCACAATGCCTACTATGAACCAGGTTTCTAGGTGCTGGAGGGAGTACAGTCAAGAAAACACAGTCCCTGTCCTTGTGCAGACTATATTCTATTGAGGGAGACAACCAAATAAGCAATAAGTCTATATGACATAACATCAAAACATAAAGGGGTATAAGGAAAGGGGACACACAGGATACGCATTTTAGGCAGGCATTTAGGCAGGAAATATACTGATACAGATATCTGAGTGAATTAAAAAAAAAAAAAGTCCTAGAAGAAACTAGGGAAAAAGCATTTTAGGAAATGAAAAAAAAGGTCTAGAAATAGGAATGAGCCTGCCAGGGAGCCAAAGAGAGGATAAAAGAGCTAGGAGAAAAGTCAGAAAGATAAGCAAGAGTTGGACTGTATAAGAGCCCTAAAGATCAAGTTTGAATTTTATTTGCAGTTCAACGGAAAGCCAATAGAAGGATTTAAGCAAAACAATAATGACACATACCTTGTTTTAAGTTTAAAAAGATAAATCTGAGCACTAAGAAAATATTTTTTATGGGGACAATACTAGAAGTAAGAAGAGAAGACTGGAGGCTCTTGCAATGGGTCATAGAGGCAAATACAGTCAAGGGGACATTAATGGTGGAGGTGGAGAAAGGCGATCAGATTCAGGATGTTCTGAAAACATAATGTACTGGACTTCTTGACAGACTGGAGGCAGGGAGAAAGGAAAAGAGAAGCAGCAAGAATCTTTCGTTAAACATTTACCAAGTTAAGCAAGACAGAAACATGTCTGAGGCAAGAATATCAAGAGCTCTGCTTTGGTTCAGCGTGGGTGCCCATTAGATGGCTAAGTAGAGACGTCAAATAGATACATGAGTTACATGGAGCTCAGCAGAAAGAACCAAGCTGAAGAAACAAAAGGAAATAGGTTACAATGACTTACATGAACCTCACAGAGCCAGCAATGTCACATAACATGCTGTGGAGGCAGTATGCAAAGGGTATTTGTGAGAGCACCTAACCCAGCTAGGAATGGAAGAACCAAGGAAAGTTTGTTTTTTTTTTTTAATTAAGTTTAATTAGATATGTAGTGTATAAGATGAGTTTTAAAGGACAGACAGTAAAAATCTGGGCGATAGGGAAAAAAGACACTTAAGAAATAAAATTTAAAGACTTCGGCGAAAGACTGGGAGGTGGCAGGGGGAGAAGCTGGATGTTCAGCAGGTACCATTAACTGAGAGACAGTACAGGAGGACAGGCTCAGCCAGGGGAAAAGATGGGAAGCAGCACCAAGCACTTTACCTGGAACATATGTTTTCAACCAATGTTATAAGAACTGATGAGAGGCACAAATACATGTTGCCTAATCCTTTTGATCTCATAATGCTACATACTTCTACGAATTCCCAGGGAAACTATGTAGCAGCTATCTATCTCCCTAGTGAAGAAAAAGAGGAGGGCATGGATGGCAATGGGAAGCAGAAAGTACACCTGGGAGACTGAGCAGCATGAGTTTCACATCACTTCAAATCCATCTCAGATCAGCCACTCCGCTAGAGAACAAAATACCCAGAATCAACACTTTCAGCTTCAGAGTCTGGAATACCACACTACCATCATCTGTGAAGAACCAGAGGTGTCTATGCCAACCAAACAAGTATCTTCGAGCACTGAATTAATGACCTCGGAATGATAAGATTTCCTTCTCAATTTATATTACCTAAAGATTTTATTACTAGTACACTTCATTGCTAATGAATCTTTTCCACAAATCAAAATTTCTCTACATGAAAGAAATCATACCTTCTACCTTCTACAACATCTATGAATTAATTAATATGAGGAGATTAA
The DNA here is from genome assembly GCA_006408695.1 of Aepyceros melampus. Taxonomy (NCBI): domain Eukaryota; kingdom Metazoa; phylum Chordata; class Mammalia; order Artiodactyla; family Bovidae; genus Aepyceros; species Aepyceros melampus. The sequence continues at coordinate 98,135 of SJXQ01011340.1, forward strand.
AATACAAGAAAATAGTAACTTTTTACCACTTCCTGGTGGCTCAGTGGTTAAGAATCCACCTGCCACTGCAGGAGACACAGGGTCAACCCCTGGGTTGGGAAGATCTCCTGGAGAAGGAAATGGCAACCCATTCCAGTAATCTTGCCTAGGAAATCCCATGGACAGAGGAGCCTGGCAGGCTATAGTCCATGGGGCGGCAAAAGAGTTGCTCACGACTTAGCAATTAAGTAACAGAATTAAATTAGATAAAGCATTACCTTTTTAAATGAAATAATCCATAATCATGCTCTGCAAGAAACATCATTGTTCTGACACATGTCAGTAAACAGCTGTAACTGCTCTCAGAGTTAGCTACCACAGCCAGGAGACACTCACAGATTGAGGCCATCAGTTCTTTGTTTGGTAGAGAATTGGAGAGTTGCTCCAGTTCAGAAACAGAACCTTCAGAAGAGTTTGGCAAAATTAGTGCAATGTCCTGTGAGGGAGGAGGGGAGTTGGGGAAAAAACAATTTTTTTAAATGATTGTCACTATCACTTTGAGCTTTTATTTCTGAAATACACAGCAATTAATACTTAGTAGTTATCAAAATATTATAGTTATTATCCCATCCCAAACACAGATTGAAACACATTAAACACAAAGGAGTTGTTCTGCCCTTCTATAAAGGTTAATACAAGGATACGCACCTGAAGAATTTGCTTCACAGTGTTTTTACTTTGTAAGACTGATACCTAACCACTTGGCAATGGAACCTGACTCAAAGTACTCTTATTTTAAAAGAACACCTCTTTGAAAAATTTTCCCTTCTGGCTTATACTAAGTGTAGTTTCTATCTTCAAATGGTTAGCTTAGTACTTTGGGTATGAAAATATTTTAAATTATTATATTATTTATTCATCTGTTATTTTTAAATTTATAAAGAAAGCATTCAGAGAAATAAATTTAATAAATATATCCATATTTGAATTTAAAACATCACAAAAACAAATGGATGGAGTAAAAAAACATTCAGGCACAATCTCCCAATATTTTCCCCTCGTTTTTACATACATCTAAAATTCAAGTTTTTCAATGTCAGCAAGTTTACCTAACAATAACTAAAAACCCACACTACTCTTTTTACAGAAGTAAAGCAGACTTTACAGAAACATTTTTAGGTATGTGTTATTGCCTTTAACCACTTCAACACGCTGGAAACCACTATTAAACTTGGGTTAAAACTATAAAACAAAGCTTGAATAGAAAGGAAATACAACTAGGTAAGGCCAGCCAAGAATGAAGTTTATGTGATCAGGGCAGCTAGGATGCTAAACTGTTACTCAGCATAGTCATACAACTCAATATTAATTATAAAACAAATACCAGCTGATTAGACATTTTGAGGTATAAAAACTTAAAACAGCCTCTTCACCAGGTCCAAAACTATTTTCTATCAGATCTCTTTTTTGTGAAAACAAATCACACAAAAAATGTTCCTTCCTGACTTGAGTGTTAAATGTAACCAAATTGGATTTTTTTTTTAGCTAGAAAAAGGTAATCTTCTAATATGTGTATGCTTAGTCACTCAGTCATGTCTGACTCTTTGCAACCCCAGGGACTGTAGCCCGCCAGGCTCCTCTGTCCACGAGGATTCTCCAGGCAAGAATACTTGAATTAATACTATATTATGGGCATGGGCTGCCATGCCCTCCTCCAAATCTTCTAGTATGGGATCCTATTAAAAATACTCTGCCTGGAAAAATCACATTCGATTAATTAGATAGTAGGAGCATTTTGACAAGCTAAAATTCTATCAGGCATAGAAATCTACGATGATCCCTGCAACAATGGGCTTTAAAAGCTAAAGCAATTCTCATTAACTCATGGAACTACAAACTGGAAGTCAGTAATAGGAATAGCAGGAAGAAGTACTACTACTTTTAGTCAACATCTAGAAGCACAGTAGCCTGAAACACACTAAAATTGAGTAGCCTCCCAAAGTTGCAAAGACTTCCCTGGCTTCCCAGTGGTTAAGACTCTGCACTTTCCTGGTTGGGGAACTAAGATCCCCACATACCTTTAGGCACAGCTAAAAAAAAAAATTTTAATTAAAAAAAAAAAGCCCAAACAAAAAAATATAGTATTAATTCAACCAATCACAAAACTACAATATTCAAGAATGAACTGGTACAGAATATAATTGGAAAGAAAATGAAACTATCAGATATAACCAACCCCAAAGAATACAACGGCACACAGAATAAATATCCAAAGACAGTATCTCATAATGAAAATGAAAAAACTTCTTAAGAGAAACATGTGATGTACAAAGTCAAAGTAAGTTATGTAGCACCAAATCATTTTACTGTTGGTTCAGTGGTCAAATATCCCCTCAAACAATAATATGAATAATGAAACAGATGAGATCTTTTTGTTAGCAGCCAAGAATTACATCAGGAGATGTTTTTAAAAAATATGTACACCCACAAAGAATTTATAAAAATAACTATAAATACCTGATCACAGAGAGACTGCAAAATGGATGTGATATATTCAACACACTGCTGACGAATAACACTGTCTCCAGGAGACCGCACCAAAACCAACAGATCCTGGAATATCTCTGCATATCTTTCATCACCTTTAATAGTTCCACTAATTAGATGCAAAATAGCTAATTTACAAGCTTTGTGTGAAGCCAGAGCATCAAGAAGAGCAAGCAACCTGGTGGTTTGGCTAGTATACTGTTTTTCTTTATCTTCTGAAGTGCTGAAATAAAATCAACACATTTAGTAAACAAAATTCTTGATTTTAAGGCACTACTTAGTAATTTGCTTTTTCAACACATATACAAATCTTATGTAAAAAATTTCATTCCTTGGGTATGACAACTCTGGAATTTTACAATTACTATAAAATTTTGTAAATTTGGGTTTTCAATAACATATTTCCTTAAATCAGAGTACTTCACAGTTTACTTTTCCAGCACCCCAAAACTTGAAATACTTAAGGTATCTTGCACATAAAATAATAGCTTTCTAATCAAAATTTACCTTTATATATTTATATATACATGTGTCTGTGTTATATTTTATATGTACACATATTATCTGTGCATTCTAAAGCCTGGTTTCCAAAGTCTAAGTTAATTTTTTTTAAAGTATTTGTGTCAAAAATACCTTGAGGAAAAAAATTTTTAGTGCAAAATGAAAATACCTTTGCAAGTCTTCTACAATCAAATCCAACACAGTTCTCATAATCAGAAGTGCAGTTGGTGAGGCAAGGTCACACAATTGAACACAAATACGCCGTAACATATGTTGAATGGGCTGGCAGGTTGTGCCAGAGAAAGAGCGAACTATCTCTTGGAGCAACTTTGCTTGAACATGAAGGTGCATGCTCCACAACTTTCGGGTGTTGAGTGCCACTGATATATCATGTGGCTCAATAACCTGTTAAAAAAGTATAATGTGTGTGTACGTAGATTTTTTTTTTAAATATTTATTTACAATCACAAAAACTGTTCAGGAAAAACTATTATGAAAAGAACAACTTTACTGCATGCTTAAAACATTTAATTTTCTGTTGTACAATTAAACATGTGCTTGAATTCAATGCATCTAATAAAAAACCTTATTGTTCTCAGGTTAGCAGTCAGTAGAGCAGAGTCCATTGACGAAGCAACCTAGTTAATGGTGGGGGAAAAGGATTTAAAAACAACAGAAGTACAAGTGTACGTAACAGCATAATAAAATTCACATTAACAAAAATTTATTTAAAATGTTACTCCCATGTTTCCTTAATGACCAACTTGCTTCAGTTTTTATCTCACCCTCATCCAGGTATTTTATGTCTTTCTTAGGGGAAGGAGAGGAGGGTTTTTTTTTGTTTTTTTTTTTAAGAAAAACCACTGGTTTTTTAGAAAGTGTTATTGCCATCATTTATAAGATGCATGTTATATGGAAGTGATACCTGAGTTGTTTGCATGGGCAATGGTAGAGGCAGCAGCTCTGAAAGGAGTATGAGTCCAAAAAAAATCCTTCAGGAACCTTCAATATTGAAGAAAGAACTTCTTTTAACATTAAAGACCAAGTATTGTTAGCTAGAGTCTCTTCTGAGATAGTGAGCTTTTCATTAACTCCTTGGGTAAAAGTCAGTAAGATATCAATGATATCATTCTGAATTTTCTGTTCATCACTATCCAAACGACCTGAGAGAGGGATAGAGCACAGGAGCATGTGTAAAGTCACAAGTGCTGAAGGAACACGCATGTCCTTAAACTCAAAGGATCCACCTCTCAGGAGTTCCGTTAACATAGTTTTAAGAAGAGTGAGTGTGCAGCGAGCCATCGAAATGGTAGTAACTCTGTGAAGGGTAGTCCCCATGTTGACATGCAGCCTCCATGGCTGAGTCAGAATACTGTTCAATTTTTGCAGCACCCGAATAAAGGTGTCCATTCCTTCAGCAGAAAAAAGCTGAATGACAGCAAGATTCCATTTCAGGTCTTTCTGTTGACCTTTACATAAATAAGGGAGAAAAAAAACAAAGAACTAATTACTTAAATATTAATCACTGGTTAAGATTTTTGAATATTTTATTTAATAAATGATATTTATACCAAGCTTAAAAAATAGTTTTTAAGTACAGTAGCCACATTACCTTCAACAGGGGGTGGGGGACAGGCCACATTACAGAGAACACGCAAGGCAGTAGTAAGGCCAACTCCTTCTGGGGTCATCAAGTTATCAGTATTCTTCAAAAATAAAAATGAACAGAAACTTTAATTTCTTAGTACCTATCAGACCCAGAGAAGGCATTGGTTAAAAACAGGAGTTTCAAATTAAATACTTACATCATTTTAAACTTCCTTAGTGCACTTAAAACATGAATAAAGCTAATTAAGTTTTAAAGGTTATACAATCTTTGGCATATGTTGTATCATATATGTGACATTATGTTTATAAAATGAATAAATGCTGACACAAGTATATTAAAACTGCTGCTGCTAAGTCACTTCAGTCGTGTCCGACTCTGTGCGACCCCATAGACGGAGCCCACCAGGCTCCCTCGTCCCTGGGATTATCCAGGCAAGAACACTGGAGTGGGTTGCCATTTCCTTCTCCAATGCGTGATAGTGAAAAGTGAAAGTGAAGTCACTCAGTCGTGTCCTACCCTCAGTGACCCCATGGACTGCAGCCTTCCAGGCTCCTCCGTCCATGGGATTTTCCAGGCAAGAGTACTGGAGTGGAGTGCCATTGCCTTCTCTGAGTATATTAAAAAGTACTGACCAAAACAAAGGCTACCTACAAACAGGTATGAAACTCTCTGTGTTAAGAATTTAAAATAGCTCCTGTCTGGCTACTCTTTCTATATATCCGTTTTTCCAACAAGGAAGCAAGGATTCTGATTTTACAGAGCCCTGTAGGTACTAAAACCTCTTTCAAAATTGATGAAGCATCAGGGAGTGGTTTAATACTACATAACATACATTGGAGAAGGAAATGGCAACCCACTCCAGTGTTCTTGCCTGGAGAATCCCAGGGACGGGGGAACCTGGTGGGCTGCCGTCTAATGGAGTTGCATAGAGTCGGACACGACTGAAGTGACTTAGCAGCAGTAGCAACATACATTTCAAAAAACGCAAATACCACAGCAATCTAGTTATGATGGCCATTTGGGGCATGAAGAGAGAAAGAAGAAATACAGTTACCTAAGTCCTTAGCACCTGCCCAGGCTATATTTTCTTGGCAACAAATAGTTACACTTAAGCGGCTTTATTTTTGTAATTTTCAAAGAGCAGCATATAGATGGTTTAAAAACTTGGAAGAAATACCACTTTAAAATGTTACTACTTCAGCCTTTAAACCTCAGAGGAGAAACCTAAAAATAAGAAAACCCTCTTCCTCATGTTTCCCACCCTTGTGGCTCAGCCAGTAAAGAATCCGCCTGCAATGGGGGGAGACCTGGATTCGATTCCTGGGTTGGGCAGATCCCCTGGAGAATGGAAAGGCTATCCACTCCAGTATCCTGGCCTGGAGAATTCCATGGACTGCATAGTCCATGAGGTTGCAAAGGTTGGACACGACCGAGCAACTTTCACTTTCACTTTCACTTTCACTTTCACTTTGGGTTATCTTTCCCTCTAACTTCTTCCTTGCTGCCTTTCAGCTATCCCACAAATTACAGCAGGGAGGGAGTCACAGCAGGGAGTCACACAGTGACATTTCTAAAATTAGCTGTTTTTTAGCACACCTTAGAGAGTTATGTATAATAACCATACTTAACAGGACAAGGATTTACATAAAAATTAAAACATTTAATTACAACATGCAATTCAAATTTCTAGCCCTGAACTTTTTACTGGTTAAATACCTTAATCCAAGTCCTCGTATTTTACTGGATACTTAATATATTCTCCTAACTATGCACAAGTATGCTAAATACCTGACCATCTAAATTTACAGGACACTAATGTACCTCTGCTAAATAAAAGACTGAATATAATGAAAAACTCTAGATCGTCTTTGAGGCATAAAATAATGAACAGAAGAATATGATGGCATTATAGGAGGTAAAAGCACTCTTAGAGGGAGATGGAGGAAAAAAGAGATAATTCAAGGTCCATTCTGCCCCTCTAGTTTAAAACTTCTTATGCATCATTTTAAAAGAAAAAAAGAAGGAAGAGCACCTTAAAAAAAAAAAAAGCACTTTTTTTTAAAGCACTTAAAAAGAAGAGCACTTTTAAAAAAAAGAAGAGCACCTTCAGTCCTTCATCCTGTGATACACACTGGATCAACTAAGGAGCAAAGAAAACTTTCTAAGCTTCCCCAACAATGTTTTGATTATAACAAATTTTTGCATTATGAATTACCTGATTTGTATATGAATTTTTCAACTGTAATATTATGAACTATATGATTTTTCAACTCTCATGAATTACTTCAATTGCAGATTGAAGTAATTTAACCATCCCAAATGAACAAAGAGAACTAGTCCTCATTCCAATTATCTAGAATTAACTCTTACCAATTTTCACCTAAAAAGTTTGAGGAAAATTCTTTTTCAGAAAGTTTAACTTAAAACAATTACATATCACTTATCATAGCATTTAACTTTAAAACATTTTTGTAAATGTCACCAAAATGGTAGGTGATATTATTCTTATTTGAGAAGAAAAACAATAGGACAGAATCTGGCAATAGAAAGCAATATCATTGTGGGCATCTGTGTTCATGTATACACACAATTACGTATCCATCTATACCCACTACCAATCTATACCCATAGGACTAGTAAATCAATCAAGTATACTTAACTACATTATCTATACAAGTGATTTAATACAACATGACTATATACTACCACATAGTTCCATAAAATCAAGATACTTTTAAATTTTACTTACCTGTTTAACATATTCAATTAGGTTTGGGATGCAGTTAATCTCAAATCTAAGGTTTTTCAGAGGTTCAAGCCACTTGCCAAGTTCTTAAAAATGAAAACAGTAATTTACAACATAATATTTTAAAATAAAAGCCTTACAAACAAGCCTTACTAACAAAGGAAGTGAAGGTAGTCTTTTCCAGAGAAAAGCCACATTTTCAGATTGCAAAATCCATGTTCAATGGAGTGAATTTTATATAGGAATTATGTGTCTAAATTATTTAAACAAGTCTTAAAATGAAATGTAAATGTCTTACTATACTGGTTTAGAAATAAGAAGCTATCACTCTTAGTTATTTGGCTTCTGAAAATTTAAATGTTTATACAATTAAACAGAACTATCTAAATTGAATTTTTCTACAGCAATCAACTTACAGCATTAAAACAATTATAAAATTAACTGCTGATAAACAAACAAAATAACATAGTGCTTATTCACCTAATACTACCACTGATTCCCACACCCCCAAAATAGCATACACAAATGTATTCATTTCTAACAGGATCAAACCCATGGAGGAACATTTGCTGAGGGCCCTTTCCCATGACACAAATTTTAAATTTTGTCAATTTCCTAATCTGCCTTTACAAAATTAAAAGTGATCACTCTCACCCCCAAAACAGTAACAGGAAACTTTGTCTGTGGAAGAAATACATGAAATACACCATTTACTGAACTGAACTGCTGAGAAGCTATGCCGTAAAAGTGAAGTCAAAGTGTTAGTCACTCAATCGTGTCTGACTCTTTGTGACCCCATGGACTGTAGCCCGTCAAGGCTCCTCTGTACATGGAGTATTCCGGGCAAGAATACTGGAGTGAGTTGCCATTTCCTTCTCCAGGGGACCTTTCCGGCCCAGGGATAGAACCTGACTATCACCAAAAATGTTTTTCTAAAGGTGTTCTAATGTAATAATTTCTAGACACTTTATAAGAACTGACGGAAACTGCAAATAGGAGTCATTTTTTCCTTGGTACTACACTCCTTTTTAGGATTACAACAGTTTACATCTGAGTATTCTTCCTATACACTTTTAAATTACCTCTTTCATGTATATAGAATATATATTGCTCAAATGAAAGATAAAAGGAATAATAAATTTAAGTGTACTCATCACCCAGAATATGTACTAAAGCATTAATAATACCTTTGAAGATGCTACATATCCTCTTTTTGTAAGGGCATACTTTGAGGGGGGGAAAAAATCTATTTTCAATATGGAAAGCTGAGTTTAGTATCCAACTTTTACTGGTAACATTTTAATCTTTTTGGGATTAATCCTAAACTTTAATCTTTTTAGGATTAAAAGGAAAAGAGGCCTGGGATTTCCCCAGCAGTCCAGTGGTTAACACTCCTCACTTCCACTGCAAAGGACACAGGTTCCATCCCTGGTCAGCGAACTAAGATCTAAGATCCCACATACCATGCAGCATGGACAAAAGACAAAAAAGAGAAGTGGCCACATGCTATCATAACATTTACTGTGTTAAATTTTCTATTTGACTAGTTCAAAAGCCAAGAACAAAAATAAAATAATAAAAAACTATAATTAAATACTTTGAACTTTTCAAGACTACCCACTATAATAAGGTTCACCTTATTATAAACTTAATAAACTTCATTCAATATACATTTAGAAAGTAATATTCTCTCATTTTTCACTTGAGAATAACACACATGTGTTAACCACAAATGGATCTAAGTTGTACTCAGAAATAAGTACATATTCAAAGAAAACACACACACCTACAAACTGTACTTCTAAACTGTACAAAACTGAACTTCTGAGTTCATCTTTAATTCTGTTTTGATTAGGAACTTCAGCTACCCACAAATTTCCATGACTTTCCAGAAAAAGGTATTTTCAACAAATTCCTAAAAAAATCTTGTTAAGAACACCATATAAAATACCTCCATAAAAGGTGCTTTAACTTATACAGAAAATTAACACAGGGTGTTACTAGGTATATTATCAAACATGGTAAAGCCCCTGGTCCCAAATGGCAAATATCATAAATGCTTAAAATAAGTTCAAGTGCCATACCTTGCAATTTAGCATTATTTTCGTCTGCTTTACAAAGCTTCAAGAGAGATGCTGCATGCTGCTCCAACATCTGGACGTCGCTAGAAGACTGAACCACCACCAAGATAAGTATGCACGCGTAATTATAAGCGACTGACTTCTTAGACTTGGAATCACTGAAACAAAATAAGGTTTTAAAGGTTTTGGTATGCAAATAATTTTTTAGGAACAATTTTTTAACTTTTTTTTTTCACATGCTTTTAAGAAGATCAAGGAATTTTACCATGAAACATTACCAACTTCCTGAAAACAGGAAATCACATTTTAGTTTAACCTCCAGTTCACCTGAAACTACTACTTAAAAGTATATTAATAACAAAGCACATGCATCAAAATGGAACGTGGAATTCTATTAAGAAATATGATCAGAACAATAAAATATGAATAAGTACACTTCATCAGCAATGAAAGATTAGGAAGTACACTTCATTAATCTCCTTTAAAATGTTTTTTTCACTCTGGATATATAGGAAAAAGTGTGATGAATCAACCTACCACCGTGATTATTCAGACTTCCACTACAGAACTGTAAAGGTACAGCTAGGCATAGAAGCACTCTTGTTCGCCTTTTACAGTCCTCCCAAGAGATCCGTCACTCAAGGGGTCACATCAAGACTCAGATGCAAAGGACACCACACTTTGTATAGCATGAACCAGGAGGAACGAGTTTCTCTTCTTATAGACTAAAACCCTCTGCCCAACAGGGCAAGGTCTTCAAAAACCACTATCATTTTCAAACTCCCTCATCCAGTCAAAACACTTCTAAAGTCAGAGCATCGTGAAGAGCTTAGCAGGTGAGGGCAGAGACACCAAGATAGTCCTCATGACTCTTAAGCTGTATGTATTATTTCTGTGTCTTATGACTCCCCTCCACAAAAATCAGCAGGAGTACTACAGCTGCAATCTTTGTTAACTCTGTGGGGAAACTGAAGAAGCTGCTATTTCATTTCTTTATATCCACATCTTAGAGAGTTCATCATTCTAATCCTTGATTAACAAGTTATAGGCTATGTCAAAAAATTATAGTTTTTATTTTCAAAACAACACATTCTTTCAAGAATCTACCCCACTAGTGATGTAGTTTTCCAATAAAACAGGAAATTTAAAGAGTAAGCATAAAATTACCCTAAGGCTTCTTTGGAATAGTACTCCATTAGTGTAATAAGACTTTGGAGATTTTTCTCAAGACTGAAAACATGGCCAACAGCTGATCTTCCCACAGGATTAAAAGTAATCAAGTAAAGGTTGTGCAGCGTTCCCAACAGATCTGAGTGGTCAGTTTCTTCACTGGCTGTACAATGCTGAAAATGGCTGAACAGTTCTGTAATACACTGCAATGTTTGTGTTGAGTCCTGTAGCCATAAGGCAAATGCATCATCAATAACACCATCGGACTGGAGGCCGTCTTCTTCATCTTGATCATAAAGATGACAGAGAGCTCGGATCAACAAATTTGTTGCTTCATATTCTGACATAAAAAAAAGAAGACCCTTTTGTGACTGTGCAAGAAACTTTAAAACATCTTTCGTGGCTTGCAGCACACCAGGATGCGCACTTGTCACTGGAATTGACAGGAGCAAAGTAACCAACTCCAGGAAGTGATGACTGTGAAGATACCTGCAGAAGAAGTAACAAGATACACGTTAAGTCAGCGCAAAAATTTCACTTACTCGTTTTCACTAGACAGGTAGTGTTAAAAATTTTAATAGCAATAATCCTTATCCTCAGCAATACACCGCTTTATTTAAAAACATAATGTGAACAGCAAGTCTTCTCTCCACAGGACCAAATGAAAGTGAAAGTTCTATAAGGCTTTTTCCTAGCATTCAAAAGATGTTTAATTAGTAACTGTTGACAAATTTTCTCTTTCCAGAATCAACCTTGACTTTAAATTCTGGGCCTTCTTTCCAGGCCACTTATCAAATGGCTCCTTCCTTTTTAACCATGGTCCTACTCAACTCATGGCATATCAGTATATCTGAATTCATGCATCTAGGAAGAATACAGTGCATATACTATAAAAAGCATTTGGTATATTCAGATTTACTACAGGTAGTATATCTGAACTGGTACTTCTAGGAAGAAAAAAAGGTCAAACTATCAATCTTCAGTACTTAATATAACAGTACTCTTTTATTACGTCCAAGAACCATTTTTTAGTACACACAGTTTTAGTAGATAAGGTATGAATTTACCTAAAACCCCTAATAGACACAACTGCTACTGATACAGAGTATTTTCATTGTCCTAATAATACTCTGTGTCCATCTATGCATCCCTCAACTAGCTCCTAATTCCTGGCAATCACTGATCTTTTTACTGTCTCCATAGTTTTGCCTTTTCCAGAATGTCACATAGTCGTAATCAAAAGCATAAAACTGCCTTTCATTCATATTTCTGCTTAAACTCAGGCTTCTATATCATGAGGAAAACACTTGCAGTAAATGCTTACCACAAAGCTAAACACTTCTACGCTCTTAAGAGCATCCTTAATCACCTTACAGGATGTTTAGAAAATAGTTAACATGGCAGGCCTCAGAATGCTTATTCTTAGAAAGGCTTGTCCTTGGCTGGCCTCTAGGGACTTGGATTTTGGGATAGCTTCCACCCACCAATTGATAAGAATACTCACTGCACATAAACTGTTTATGCAAATAATATGGTTCATTCTGAACACCTGCTTCTCTCTGGCAGTCTGAAATTCTGGTACATGCAAGATACTGGGTGCCTACATGGCTATCCCCCAATAGGAAGCTTGGATGCTGAGATTCTAATGAACTTGCTCAGTATGCAACATTTCACACATGTCACAATCTGTTGTCAGGGGACTTAAGGGGATCCTTTGTGCCTAAACTAGGAAAGGACTCTGGAAGTTTATGACTCATTTTCCCAGGCTTTGTCCCATTGTACCTCTTCCCCTTTGAGGATTGTGTTTTGTATCTTTTTGATGTAATAAATCCTGATTCAGATTACAATACTGAGTCCTGAGTCCAGCTAGTCAATCTGGGGGTTACCTTGAAGACCTCAACATGGGACATTAGAGCCTTGCCATCACTTCTAACTAACCCTTCCAAAATGTAATTATTTCTCTTTTCAAAGTTCACTCTCCCTCCTAATTTATCAATTTCTGTCCATAAAATCACAGTTCCAGTAGTTACTCTTAGTTAGAAACCTCAACGCATTTTAGTTCCTTCTTACTTTCTTTTATCAGGTCCAGTTGCCAAGTCCAAGTAATGCTCCACCACAAACTCTCAATATTGGCACAGTATTCGTCTTTCCCGGAGAAGGCAATGGCACCCCACTCCGGTACTCTTGCCTGGAAAATCCCATGGATGGAGGAGCCTGGTAGGCTTCAGTCCATGGGGCCGCTAAGTCGGACCTGACTGAGCGACTTCACTTTCACCTTTCGCTTTCATGCATTGGAGAAGGAAATGGCAACCCACTCCAGTGTTCTTGCCTGGAGAATCCCAGGGACGGGGGAGCCTGGTGGGCTGCCGTCTATGGGGTCACACAGAGTCGGACACGACTGAAGTGACTTAGCAATAGCAATAGCAATTCGTCTTTCCATTTTCTGTAAATGCCACTATACTAGGCCCAGTATTCAGCACAATACCCACACCCTGGAATCTTCAGACAGGCTATCTACCTAATAACATCAATTTCTTTTTCATGGCAATACATCTCGTAACTATAATATAATCTTGAACACTACTTCGATCATATCAGATCTGCTACTCTAAAATATTCAACATCTTCCACATTCTAAAAACAAAATCCCCAGGAATTCCCTGGCCATCCAGCGGTTAGGATTCAGTGCTTTCACTGTCAGGGGCCTGGATTCAACTCCTGATCAGGGAACTAAAATCCCACATACCAAGCAGCACAGCCAAAAAAAAAAAAAAAGTTAATTAAAAAAAAAATCCAAATTCCTTAGCCCAGCATTCAAAACCCTTTATCTCCTAAAATCTGACACCCAAATATACGATCTCCAATTATGGGAGGAAAAAAACTGACAATACTTAACAGGCCATTAATTACTAGCTTCCCCTCAACAACTGTTTGGGAGCATCATCTCTTTTCTTATACTTAGTCACCTCAGGGCATTACTTTAAGTCATAATTTACCAAAAATATGACCAGTGAGAAGCACCTGTCTCCTCTACTCTCTCCATACTACAGAGATAACTGTATTTACAGAGATAACTGTATTTGTATACTCAAAAAGTTTCCGTTCTCTTGTTCAAAGCAAAACTATTATACTTGTACTCTTGGCCTCATCTCCTACTAGACCTTGCTCTAGCAATTATCATCTTAAACTCCTGTACGAATTCAAACTAAGGCAAATATGAGTTTTAGCTAAAAATAGGAATGGATAGGTACAAATTTTAGAATGGACAAGTACTGATTTTTTGTTAATACATTATGCTCCAAAGCCAGGCAAAAAACAATCACTGAAATAAGGAATAAAATAATAAAAATGCAATTTTTACATGTTAAAAAATTATTTAGAGGCAAAATGCCAAAAAAAAAAAACCCTCAAAAATTAAAGCAAATTTTAAAAATCTGTGAGTACCTAAAAATGGCAAAACTGTACCAGTAGATAACTAGAGGGTTAGAAGGCAGAAACAAGTGACAACTGAACCTTTAATATATCTTTAACAAGGACTGTAAAATTAACTTAGTAAAGTATCAGCTTCACTTACAATGTTTTAGAATCATAAGGTACAAAAGGCTTACACAGTAAAGCTCTCTCCTTCCTATGCCATCTTCTTAGCTTCACCTTCCCAGAAGCCACCTGGTAATTTTTCCTTTATTCTTGCTCACAGATATGCTAATATAAGCACTATGGTTGATTCTTATATCTTTAAGTTGCTATTACTACTTTTAAGTATTAACAAAATATAGCTCAAACACAGTAACACACTTCTCACTATGACCTATCTTGAAATATCAAGGCATCCTTACAAAGACACACATTACTTATAGACAGATTAAAAAAAAAACAAACAAGGGGCTTCCTTGGTGGCTCAGTGGTAAAGAATCCACCTGCCAATGCAGGAGACACTTCAATCCCTGGTCCAGGAAGATCCCACATGCCACACAGGGACTAAGCCTGTGCACCACAACTAGTAAGCCTGTGCTCTTGAGCCGAGGAACTACAACTACCAAACCCACAAAGTGCAACTACTGAAGTTCATGTGCCCTAGAGCTTGTGCTCTGCAACAAGAGCATCTACTGCAATGAAAAGCCCTCACACCGCAATGAGAGTAGCCTCCATTCGTCCCCAACTAGAGAAAAGCCCGCACAGCAACTAAGACCCAGCATGGCCAAAATTTAAGTAAATAATAAATAAAATTAAAAAAGTAAAACAAAGCTTTGTAGCTTAAAAAAAGAAAAGGCAACCACATGAAACTGCCTCTAATAATTGGTGAAATATACTTTCCAAAGCCAAAAATGTCTCACCTAAAGAGAACAGGGTATGGATCATCCCTCTCTGGTGGACCAGTAATACGTGCCATTGTTGGGAAAGACTTAACAGGAGGTTGGATCATTGTATGAGGTGCAGTTTCCATTAAATGAAAAACCTCCTCTAAGAGGTTGATAAGCTTTTCTATTTCTCCTTCACTTATATTTGAGGATTCCAGAAGATCCATATCCATAGACGCCTCCACCTCGTTTTCATATTCTGGGTTTGTTCTCTCAACTCCAGCATCTGTATCATGATCAGGTTCACTGTGGTTAGGAACAAAGAAGTCTTCTCTGCTAAATGGTCACCAAGTCTTTTAATCTCTGACAAAATTTCATAGAAATGGCATTTCTGAAGAATAGCTGAACCAGCAGTGACAACCCTCACAGTCTGATCTAAAAGTATGAGCTCCAGAAGTTTTTGATAGCCACTTTTTTCACTCTGCCTACTTCTCAAAAAAGCTTCCATTCCTTCTGTCATACTAATGACACTGTCCAAAGCTTTAAATGCATTTAATTTAAGGGAAGATGAGACATGATCAGCAAACAGGAGCTCAAATAAGCCACTGATCACTCCTGCTTGTAGCAGTCCCAGGACTCCTTGGTTCCCACATTCTGCTAGGGAGGACACTAACTTGGTCCCAGCTTTGAGCTGTCGGACATTTAAGGCAATGGGTTGGCGAAGGGCTACTTGTAAGTTTAAAGCTTGCATGGTCCAGTCTATCAACTGACCAAGGGCGTCCTGTTTTGTGTTTTTCAACTGCAAATAACTTAGTCCTTTTATTATTAAACTCGGAATTTCTTCTAAAGCTGTTACCCATTTTGCACCTCTATCTTCTTGATACAGATCCAACAGTTCAGTTAACTTCACTGAGGCTTCTACGGCCCCTGAGTTTTCTTTATCTGGACCTTGATCCTTCATCCTACTGAGTTCAATTTCAAAGGTAGTCTTGTACGGACAGCTGAAGTGTAAGAGTGGTACCAGCTCCCTATCATATGGGTCATATGTCATAGGAGGGACCGAAGCTAAGTCTTCAGCAGTATATTCGACATCGAAGTTTGGATACTTGAATGTTTCACGTTCCAAGTCAGCAATTCCATCTTCATCACTGGAAATCTGCTCATAACCATCATCCCCTGAAAATCAGTTTAAATAATACTTAGTTGTTACATCATTGTTGTTTAGCGCAAAACAACCTGGTTAGTCAAAATAAATTATTTAATAACATGGCAAAAAAATGAAAAGTAATGATTCTATCAGCAATATTAACTTCTGCCTCAATATCTTATCAACACTTATTAACTTTTATAACTCCTAATAGAACAATTACAGAGAAACTTCATAAGCAATGTCTTTTATTATATCTGTTCAGCTTTATAATAACTCTGCTATAAATATTTTCCTCACAGAAATAAAATTAGAAATGTCTCAAAAAAAAAAAAAAGAACCAAAAATACCTCTCAGGAGGGAAGAAATTAAGCTTGCCTTGTGAGAGAGTATTTTTAAGATGGAAAAAATGAATTGATGGGCCAAAATTATTAAATTAACTAAGAATTAATACCGTAATTACCAAGTTACACCAAATATTGTCAGGAAAAACATTCTAGAATTTCATATTCCTTCACTTTTACTCCTCTGTATTTACCTGTTACACAGTTCCCAGTTCTGTATCATGTTTTTATGGAAAATTTGTTTACAAAAGTACCCATCTTTGCCAAAAAAAGAGTTTTCATATCATGACACGTGCAGCTTTTCCCTCTATTCAATGATACAGGACTAGAGACAGAAAATCTGTTAGTTTTAAACACAACTGTTACCTGGCTGTGGTAAAACAGAGATGAGTAACAACAGCCTAAGAAAGAAAAGGAAATGTTTCCACGGTACTCCTCCAGGAACAGCCCTCTATGGACATTCTTAAGCTCTAAATAACTCGGCCATAGCACTACACTCATATTTGAAAAGAAAGGGCCTAAAGAGACTTGATTCGAGACTAACCCCCAGATGTCTTCTGGTAAAAATCAAATTAACCAGTCTCATTCTCTTATCTTCTCTAAAAATGTCCTCTGATTAACAAGCCTGCCTGAAATCTAAGTACTACTTGCTAAATGCAGTAAATCTAAAATTTATTAGATTTATTGGTATCCTAGAAATGGGGTCAGTTAAAAGAGTTATCACTCAATAACTCAATTACTTATATTTTGTAAAAGGGCCCCTGTAATACTGAAATGGTTCTCATTCTCATGTAGAATGACTCTCTTCTTTAATATCTTATAGAAAAAAGCAGATGATCTGTCATTTTACATAAATACTTTAACATTACACTCCTTTACTGGACAAATTAAGAGTCAATTAGCTTGAATAGCTCTTCTCACTTTCAAAGGAAAAATAAGCCCTAACTAAAAGACTGCATCAGGCTGCCTTATGTCCCTCTGTAATTGAGATTTTTTTCTTCCTTGTGAATGTCTAATAATAATGTAGATACTATTATTCGGCCAAAATATTGAAGTGACAGAAATCTTTGGGGATTCTAGGCAGCTTAAAATACCACTCCTCTGAAGACAGATCACCAAATCCCTAATCACCATGTATTTGCTGCATATCCTTGCTTCCCTGGGAAAAGCCAATGGTATCAAAGGGAAACTGATACCACAGCAAGGCAAACAGAATCTCTCTCCCAGAAAATTGGAAATGGATCTGAGACACAGTCAGGCAGTTTAAATTGGTTGGTTAAAGAGAAGATATTAAAGATGTGGGGTGAATAGAGACGTAACAGTTTAATTAAAAAAAAAAAAACCCTAAATTTATTTTTCTAACTAAATAACAGATAAACAAAGCAAAGAAAAGATGGAAATCCTCAAGTCTAGTCAAGTCTCAAGGCCCAGCTGACTCTTGGGTTTCTTGAAAGCCACTTATCTCAGCTATAAATTCTTCTGCATTGCTAAAAGCTACATCAAGCTAGTTTCCAGCACTTAAAAGCAAGAAGTCCTAGCTAATTCACCCACCTTCACCTTCTTCATCTTCTTCACCTTCTTCCTCTTCATCCTCCTCTTCTTCCTCAGGGATACTATCTACTGTATGGCGATCATCTTCATCCTCATCCTCTTCTTCCTCTACATCCACGTCATCTTCATCATCTTCTCCCTCTTCTTGCTGTTCCTCTTCTACCTCTCCTTCATCAGAATATTGACTTTCCTGGGGAACAGAATTCCGATCAGGAGAAATGGGTTCAAAGTAATCTTCTCTATGAGGAGCATCCTCTTCCTTGTCACCAGACACTGAAAAATTGATATTTAAGGCACAGATTATTTTAACTGTTTAAATAATAAGAGGCAGAAGGACTGGATATTCAACTATTTAATGATACTTTGGAATGTTTAGCTCATAAACACACTTAAAAAAAAAGTGGTAAAATTACTTGCTCTTAAAAAATATTAAGAGTAAACTGCACAACTTTCTAGAGTGGGAATTAACAAAGTATGTTATTTTATGTTTTTACACAATAATCCTCTTTTTTAGCTATAATTAAGTAACTACAGATTTTTATCTCTTCCAATACATACAGGTTATTTTTACTAGTGCTTCTCTATACTATCATTATAGTACATTAACATTTTATTTTCAAAGCAATGCTGCTTCAGTTTCAAATGAATTAACTGATTTCTTTTTTAAACAAATTCACTTGCCAACAACAATAACAATAAAAAAAACCATAAGAAAACACTGCTCAGAATGGGGGTGGGGGACATTCATCAAGTTTTGTTTGTCAGCATCTATCTTTTTTCCTCTAATAAAAAAGTACTATTATATTAACATTAATCAAGAGAGGGAAAAAATATTATTTTTTCTACCTGGCAACGGCATGGGATCATCTTCGTCATCATCAGGGGGCGGGGGTCCTGGTGGAGTTCTTGGTCCCCTTGGCTGTGGTCTTGGAGGGCTTCCATTAAATTGATCTTCTTTCTCCCCATCAGCTGATATTATTAGAAAAAGGAAAATAACTTTTAAATTATTAAAGTTAATAATATAAATACATGACAAAATTGCCATTGATCATTTGGGTTTTCATCCTCAGAATTTATTAACTTTTTTGTTCCTGATGTCTAACAGAAATTTTGCTAATCAGTTTATATTGGGAAAGTTAAAATTTCTAACATCCCATATACCAAAATATAATATACAGAACTCTTAGGAATTATCCCAGAGAAGTGGAGACTTATTTTCTTGCAGGAAGATGTACACAAATGCTCATAAATAACTTTATGTGCTAAAGTCAAAAACTAGAAACTTACCTAAATGTCCTTTAATCACTGAACAGTTAAATAATACATCAATACTATTTATTATTACTCAGCAACAATAAAGAATGATCGATACACAGAGAAAGTAGATAAATTTCAAAGAAATTACAGTGAATGGAAAACGCCAATCTTAAAAAGATCCCAACTTCATGATTCCATTTTGTAACATTTATGAAATAATACAATTACAGAGACAGAGAATAATGACTGCCTAAAACAGGTATAGGTGGGATGAGTGTGGCTAGAAAGGGGTAACTCCAGGGAATACTGTGATAGTACAATCAAGTATCTTAATTGCAATGATGGGTATGCAAAACTAAACATGACATAAAATTACACACAGCTACACATATATACACACACACGTGCACAAGTACATGTACAAACTGGTGAATGTGAACAAGCTCTGCAGACTGTAACAATGCCAATATTGTCTTGATATTGTACTAGAGTTGTCAAAGATGTTAACTGGGGGAATCGGGGAGGAGTGCACAGGACTTCCCTACACATTTCTTTGCAGCCTTCTATAAACCTGTAACTATTTCAAAACAAAAAGTTAAAAACATGCACACATATATAAATGCAATATATGAGCTCAGGTGTCCATTTTAAAGCAAGCAAGAGTGAAGTCAGTCAGAGAGAGAAAGACAAATGTCATACGATATTGCTTGTGTGTGGGATCTAAAAAAATTATACAAATGAACTTATTTATAAAACAGAAACAGATATGTAGAAAACAAACTTATGGCTACTGGGGGAAATGGCTTATAGCTACTGGAGGGAATGGAGCGGGGATAAACTGAGAGACTGAGATTGACTCATACATACTAGTAAATATAAAATAGGTAACTAATAAGGACCTATCATAGCACAGGGAACTCTACTCAGTTCTCTGTATCAGCCTATATGGGAGAAGAATATAAAAAAGAGTGGAGATACATATAACTGATTCACCTTGCTGTATATCTGGAACTAACACAACACTGTAAATAGAAATTATACTCCAGTAAAATTTTCTTTAAAAGTCAGTAAATTTTTTTCCACTTCTCTTTATATGATGTACAGCTGATTAACAATACCATGTTAATTTTGCGTACAGCAAAGTGATTCAGTTATATACATTCTTTTTTATATTCTTTCCCATTACAGTTTTTCTCGTATTGAATGTAATTCCTTGTGCTATACCGCGGAACCTTATTATTTATCCATTCTATATGTAAGTTTGTATCTACCCCTAAACTCTCACTCCATTCCTCCCCAACCCTGCTTCCCCACTTGGCAACCACAGAGCTGCTCTGAATCTGTGAGTGTGTTTCTGCTTGGTAGATAAGTTCCTTTGTGTCATGTTTTCATTCCAGATATAAGTGATATCATGTGGTATTTGTCTCTGACAAGTCAGTAGACTACACTGTGATAAGACTATAATAGAAAATATCAATGAAACTACAAGCTTAAGAAAGATAACATTAGTAAAACTTTAGCTAGACTCACTGAGGGAAAAAAAGAGAGAACTCAAGCAAAATCAAAAATGAAAGAGGAGATATTACAACTGATACCACTTAAATACAAAGGATCATAAGAACCTACTATATAAACAATTATATACCAACAAATTAGACAACCTAGAAGAAATGGATACAGCCCTAGAAACATACAACCTACCAAGACTGAATCATGATTAAACAAAATATCTGAACAGACCAATTACTATAAGGAAATTGAATCACTAATCAAAAACCTCCCCAAAACAAAAGTCCAGAACCATGTGGCTTTACTGATGAATTCTACCAAATGTTTAAAGAAGAATTAATACCAATTCTTCTCAAAGCTTTCTAAAACTCATTTGCAAGGCCAGCATGACTCTAATACCAAAACTAGACACGGATGTCTCAAGAAAACAAAGTCGTGTCTGTGTGCTCAGTCACTCAGCTGTGTCTGACTCTTTGCGACCTCATGGACTGTGGCCCACCAGTCTTCTCTGTCCATGTAATTTTCCAGGCAAGAAATACTGGAGCAGGTTACCATTTCCTTCTCCAGGGGATTTTCCCGACCCAACTGAGAGAGTCATTTCTTAGGCAGGTTGGTAAGAAGTCTAGGGGTCCCCAAGGAGAGAGANCTGGCGTGCTGCGATTCATGGGGTCGCAAAGAGTTGGACATGACTGAGCGACTGAACTAACTAATCCGTCGATTTCCTTTTAGATACTGGGGCAACTTATTCTGTGCTTACTGAAGCCCCTGGCCCACTTTCTTCCCGATCCGCTTCCATAATGGGACTGTCTGGACGAGCCAAATGTTATTATTTCAGTTATTCTTTATATTGCAACTGGGATTCTGTGCTATTTTCACACGAGTTTCTGATCGTGCCAGAATCTCCCTAACCCCTTTTGGGGAGGGATATACTGAGCAAGGTCCATGCCTCTGTTGTCATGAATATGGAGCCCTCCCTTTCTCTCGCTTTAGTTGAACAAAATATAAATCCTAGCTTATGGGCTGATGGAAAATCTGTGGGTCGAGCACAAAATGCTATTCCGTAGTTGTCAAGCTCAAAGACCCGCACTTATTTCCACATAAGAAGCAGTATCCACTGAAACCTGAGGTTAAGGAAGGGTTAAAACCCATCATGGAAAATTTAAAGGAGCAGGGATTATTAATTCCCTGTAACAGTCCCTGCAACACTCCTATTTTGGGTATAAAGAAATCAAATGGTAAATGGAGACTAGTTCAAGATTTATGAATAACAAATGAGGCTGTAGTTCCCTTACACCCCGTGGTGCCTAATCCTTATACTCTATTGTCTGAAATTTCTGAACAAGCCAAATATTTCTCAGTAATTGATTTAAAAAATGCCTTGTATTCAGCGCCTTTGGTGGAGGAAAGTCAATTTCTATTTGCCTTTGAAGACCCTATGCAGCCAGCTTCTCAGTTAACCTGGCCAGTTTTGCCCCAGGGATTTCGTGACAGTCCTCACTTATTTGGACAAAGTTTGTCACGGGATCTACAAAACTTTAATAGCTCTGAAGCGGTGGTGTTACAATATGTAGATGATATTTTGCTCTGTGCTGAGACAGAGGAAGCTTGTTCGCGAGCCTCAGAAAATTAAATTTTCTGACAGGCTGTGGTTACAAGGCATCAAGAGAAAAGACTCAGCTTTGTCAACAATTGGTTAAGATATCTGGGCCTAATCATATCAGAAGGAACTAGGGCCATAGGCCCTGAGAGAATTAAAGCTATACTAAATCATCCCCTACCTATGGCTTTAAGACAGTTGAGAGGATTTTTGGGAATCACAGGTTACTGTGCATTTGGATTCCAGGTTATGGGGAACTTGCCCGGCCTTTACATAAACTTATAGCTGAAACTCAGCAGGCCCCAACTGACAAACTGGTTTGGTCTCCAGAAACTCAAAAGGCTTTTAAGGTTTTTCAGACTGATCTCCTACAAGCTCCAGCTCTGAGCTTGCGCACAGGGTCAGAATTTAATTTGTTTGTCACTGAAAGAAAAGGTGTGGCCTTGGGAGTTTGGACACAGCCCTGAGGGCCTCACCAGCAACCATATTTTGCTGTGTGCTGAGACATAGGAAGCTTGTTCTCGAGCCTCAGAAGATTTCTTAAACTTTCTGGCAGGCTGTGGTTACAAGGCATCAAGAGAAAAGGCTCAGCTTTGTCAACAATCAGTTAGATATCTGGGCCTAATCATATCAGAAGGGACTAGGGCCATAGGGCCTGAGAGAATTAAGCCTATACTAAATCATCCCCTGCCTATGACTTTAAGACAATTGAGAGGATTTTTGGGAATCACAGGTTACTGTCGCATTTGGATTCCGGGTTATGGGGAACTTGCCCGGCCTTTATATAAACTTATAGCTGAAACTCAGCAGGCCCAAACTGACAAACTGGTTTGGTCACCAAAAACTCAAAAGGCTTTTAAGGTTCTTCAGACTGCTCTCCTGCAAGCTCCAGCTCTGAGCTTGCCCACAGGGTCAGAATTTAATTTGTCACTGAAAGAAAAGGTATGGCCTTGGGAGTTTTGACACAACCCTGAGGGCCTCACCAGCAACCTATTGCTTATCTAAGCAGAGGGACAACGCCCCTTCTCAAGTTCGGAAGCAGTTATGGAAGGAGAACGACGCCCCTTTTCCCTAGGCAACATAATTCTCCTAAAAGAAAAGGGGGGAATGAGAGAGTCATTTCTTAGGCAGGTTGGTAAGAAGTCTAGGGGTCCCCAAGGAGAGAGAGGTCTGGAATGCTCAAGGAGGAAAAAAGGACAAACATTTTTTCCTTCTCTACATTCCTTAGGATTATATAACAACAATGTATGCTGCCTGAGGACAGTCTCTGGATTAAACCTTCTGGCTAATTCTGTTATCTTAAAATGTAAATTATGGGAGTAGGTCTGATGAGGACTTTACAACCTCCAGACATTCTTTGGATTTACTGGAGAGTATATAACTTCATTGCTAACACTAACAAGGGGGTACTCTTTCTACCCCCTTCTGATGCCTATGTCAGAAGCTTTCTCTATCTCCTTTATACTTTAATAAAACTTTGCTACACAAAAGCTCTGAGCGATCAAGCCTCGTCTCTGGCCCTGGATTGAATTCTTCTCCGGAGGCCAAGAATCCTGGCGTCGTAATTCAACAACAACCTTTCACAACGATCAAACCCATGTCTCCTGCTTCCCAAGCAGATTCTTTATCACTGAGAAGCCCAAAAAAGAAAGTTACATTCTCCAATTAAAAATAAATAAGTTAAAAATAAAAGAGAAAGGTACAGGTCAATATCCCTGATGAACATACATGCAAACATCCTCAATAAACTATCAGCAAGCCAAATTCTATAACACACCAAAAGGATCATACACCATGATCCTGTGGGATTTATTCCAGGGATGCAAGGGAGGTTTAGCATCTGCACATTAGTCAATGTGGGTATGTTAACAAAATGAAGGATCAAAGTCATACGATCATCTCAACAGATGCAGTAAAATAATTTGACAAAACTGAAATCAATTTAAGATGAACACTCCCAACAAAGTGGGCGCCGAGGGATTGTACCATACCACGTGTGTGCTCTTAGCAGTTCAGTCGCCTCCAATTCTGTGACCTGCTTTTTACAAGTTCACTTTACGCCACTTTACATTGACAAAAACTTTTATGTTAGCACCTGTTTTCACTAACTAAACAAACTTTGCAGTGAGCTGTTATAGAGGGAGCATAACCCAAAAAAGTCAGAGTGGCACCGCCAGGCTCCTTCCCCAGCAACTACAACTACACTTAGCATCTCAGCATTACGCCACCACGGCTTTGAATTATGTCTGTGAGCATCTGTGCTTTATCCCAAATGACTTTGTACATCCAGTAGCAAGATGTGTCCTAAGGTAATTGTTTCCTCACTTTATATCATTCTGGCTTACAAAAGGTTTCATAGGAACACACTTTCAGAGAGCAGGGAGAACGTGTATAATATATAGAAAACCCTTCAGATTCCATTGGACTTCCCAGGTGGCTCCATGGTAAAGAATTCACCTGTCAATGTAGGAGACACAGGTTCAATCCCTGGGTCGGGAAGATTCCCTAGAGAAGGAAATGGCAACCTACTCTAGTGTTCTTGCCTGGAGAATCCCATGGACAGAGGAGTCTGACAGGCTACAGTCCATGGAGTCACAAGAGTCGGATATGACTGAAGACTCCATCAAAAACCTATTAGAACAAACAAAAGGTACATGGAAAGATGCTCAACATCATTAATTAACATGGAAATGCAAATCAAAACCACAATGAGATATCACTTCACGCCTCTCAGAATTTTTTGCTGTTTCAGTCTCGAAGTTGTGTCCGACCCTTTGCTACTCCATGGACTGTAGCCCACCAGACTTCTGTCCATGGGGTTTCCTAGGCACAGATGCTGGAGTGGGTGGCCATTTTCTTCACCAGGGGATCTTCCCAACCCAGGGATCAAACCCACATCTCCTGCTTGGCAGGTGGATTCCCTTACCACTAGGCCACCAGGGAGTGACTATTACCAAAAGACTAGAAACAACAACTGTTGGTGAAAATGTGGAGAGAAGGAAATCTTCATGTACTGTTGGTGAGAAGGTAAACTGGTGCCACTAATAAAGGAAAATAGTATGAAGGTTCCTCAAAAAATTAAAAGTAGAGCCAACATAATGATCCAACAATTCCATTTCTGAGTATTTACCCCAGAAAATAAAACCGTTAGTTTGAAAAGTTATATGCACTCCCATGCCACTGCAGCATTACGTACAGTAGCGAAGAAACAAGGTAAACGTCTATCAACAGATGACAGACTGAAGACAATGTGGAGGGTGTGTATGTGCTATTCTATATACATATTAGTACAATGGAATATTATTCAGCTACCAAAAAAAAGAAAGAAATCTTACCATCTGCAACAACATGGACCTCAAGGGCATTATGCTCTGTGAAACAAATCAGACCGAGAAAGCCAAATACTACATGATCTCTCTTAAATGTGCAAGCTAAAAAAAGTAAGGTTAAAAAGAACACCAGTAACAAGCTCATAGACACAGAGACTGGTTGGTGCTTTCCAGAGGGTGGGGGGTGGGTGTGGGTGAAATGGATAAACTGTTTTTGTTTTATATAAATAAAATTTACAAAAAAGACCAAAGATACAAGTAAAATATACTTCTCTGCCCACAAAAAGCTCACAGTCTAGAAAAAAAGACAAATGAGCACAGAAGAATGAAGGCTACAAAGAAAAGTGAATCATTAACTGTGCTTAGCAGATAAGATCCAAGAAAAAAGATTCAACTACAGTGTGTGTCCACCATCAAAGACAAAGACTTCACACTACAGCATTGTATATAATTAAGAAAAACAATGGTCATTTTATTTGTGCTCATAAAATGCTAACTGTAAAGCAAATTATTTTTCCCTATGACTTCAACTGTAATTTCAAAATGTATTCCCAAATCTCCTTAGTTCCACTAGTTCAATCTCCTTCTTACAATGAGTAATACCAAATGAGGAAAACAGACCCTGGAAAACATAAGCCTAACTGCCTGCTTTATATAAGGAAAGTCACTGAAGTTTATCAGAAGGCTTATGCTTTGTTTTGTTTCAGGGGGCTGGGTGGGTTTGTGGGGGCATTTTCTGAGAGCCATGCTTCATTGTATGTGGGATCTTACCTCCCCAATCAGAAACTGAACCCTTGCCACCTACACTGAAAGTGCAGTCTTAATCAGTGGACTGCCAGGGAAGTCCCTAGAGTTTTTATTTTCCCAAAAGGGGAAAATCTCCTTTAGCTAAGATTCAGACATATAAAGAAATCTGATAAAAGAAAAGCCATTAACACATACCAAATTTATTGCCTATTCTTTTTTTAATAAACATTTATTTCACGTACTTCTGAAGGCCAAGGAGTCTGACCTCTGATGCCAGCATGCTCGTGTTTTATGAGAGCTCTCTTCCTGGCGTGCAGACAACTGCCTTCTGGCATGTGTCCTCATACGCCAGAAAGAGGAAGCTCTGGGCCCTCTTGCCACCTACACTGAAAGTGCAGTCTTAATCAGTGGACTGCCAGGGAAGTCCCTAGAGTTTTTATTTTCCCAAAAGGGGAAAATCTCCTTTAGCTAAGATTCAGACATATAAAGAAATCTGATAAAAGAAAAGCCATTAACACATACCAAATTTATTGCCTATTCTTTTTTTAATAAACATTTATTTCACGTACTTCTGAAGGCCAAGGAGTCTGACCTCTGATGCCAGCATGCTCGTGTTTTATGAGAGCTCTCTTCCTGGCGTGCAGACAACTGCCTTCTGGCATGTGTCCTCATACGCCAGAAAGAGGAAGCTCTGGGCCCTCTTCCGCTTCACCAGGCCTCAATTGTGGCATGTGGGATCTTTAGTTGTAGCATGAGAACTCTTAGTTGTGGCTTGTGGGATCTAATTCCCTGACCAGGCATCCAACCTGGGTTCCCTGCACTGGGCACGCACAGTCTCAGCCACTGGACCACCAAGGACGTCCCATTCTCTACTTCTTTGAGAGAGAATTTTCATAGTAAATCACAAATAACCCACTTATATATTTTAAAGAAACAAACAAAAAAACCTCAGATCAATTAAAAAAGCATTTTTGGAAAGTACAAGAAGAAAATAAAATGCACCCACTTCAGCAGAAAAAGAAACTCTTCTAAGAAAGAATGGAAGACTGACAGATAACTTGTCAAGCCTTAAACAAGGTTCAAAAGATACAAGAGTTCTTTGAGTTACCTTTCCCACTGTACTGAAAATAAGTTTCACTGATACAACCAAATTTAAAATTCTTACCGTGCTTTGGATTCCTTTTCACACTTGGCTGTGGCTGGGGAGGCGGTGGAGGAGGAGGTGGAGGTGGAGGGGAATCTCTGTTGTGACTGATGACTCTGTCCACTGATCCATATATTGCCAGCGTCAGACAGTTGTACCAGCCTCTCAGAACCAAACCATCAGTATTCACCTGATTTGTTGGGAGTGGGATAGGGAAGAGAAATCTTTCAAATTAATGTTTTAATAGGTCAGAAGTAAACTGGTATCAAATTACTCTGTGGGTTCAACTAACACCTAAAAGCATGCTGAAAAGGCAAAGATCAATATTGGTGGAAATTCACCCTGAGGCACTTTTACATGGCCCTCTAGAGTTATCATATCTAAAACTGTCTCAAGACTATATCTCCTCAGTCCTATACTTTAGGTCAATTCTATTCAAAAAGCATAACCAGATTCCTAATCAAGAGAAGAGAAATAAAAAGGAAATTAGAAGAGAGTTACTGCCAATTAATAAATTAAACACAAATAGTTAGAGGTCATGAAGATACACACAAGTACAAATTGTGTCCAGTCTCAAGAATTATAAAGCCCATAAAATTATATGGCATTCTTTTTATTAACAAATGCCCAACTCATACATGCAAATCAGGTATATTCTATGTACCCACCCCATACTTAAAAAGTAAGGGTAACCAGTGGTATTAAAGAAATTATTTTTGCAAAGACATTTTATCCTAAAAAGATCAA
This sequence comes from Aepyceros melampus, assembly GCA_006408695.1. Lineage (NCBI taxonomy): Eukaryota > Metazoa > Chordata > Mammalia > Artiodactyla > Bovidae > Aepyceros > Aepyceros melampus. Next base: position 126,438 of record SJXQ01011340.1, read on the forward strand.
AGACTTTATCAAGGCCATTAACTTTCAATATTTCCTTATAAAATAATTTTACATTTTTCAGAGCTTATCTACCAACAACAGAAATATTAACAACAAATAAGAAAATGAGAGTGTCAGCAGGAAAACCCCAAAACCAAAGTCCCTGACTTCTGAGTTCTTCTCCCATTCTATAATGTTGGGTAAAGATGAAATAATAAGTGGTAATGGGATCCCTTCTAGAGAAAGAACTTGTTATTTTCCTTGCTCATCTTAGCAAACTCCAGCAAAGGGACCAGAAGTAAGGCTCAACGATTATACCCATGGACTAACAGACTCTGAACAGAAAAATCACTAGAAAGAACATAAAGAGAGAACACGATTTTTAGTCTAAACAACGTGCAGAATATTAAGTACTCCTTCACCAAAAACAAACAGCAGGCTGAACAGTCCCATACTAGATCATCATTACAGTTACACTTTGGCTCTTTCATGATTCAGATCTTTCAGATGCTTTAGAATGGCATTTGGTATCAAGGAAAAAGACACACTTCTGATATGCAAGGAAGAAGTATGAAATATGAATTTTTAAAAAGACACCTTAATTAAGATACAATGGTGTTTAATAATTTACCTGCCCATCATCTTCAAAATTCGCCCACCTAAATGAAAAGAAGGAAAAGCAAATGCTGGCTTTTTCCTGACCCAAGTATGAAATTAGAATGAAGAGCTACATAGATAGATAATAGCATTACAATGTCTTTGCTCCATTTGAAAACAGCTTCTGGAATACAAAGGAATCAGACAAGAAATGATGAAATTCTGCAGAACTAGAACTAAATAAGCTAACATTCTGCATCACTGGGTTTATCTGGATCAAAAATTCTGAATGGAGGTGAGAACAATAGTAGTAACAAGCTGAAAACTGACTTCCACGATTACCTTTGAGTTGGGTCTAAAGATGATGGAAGTATTCTCATCATATTCCAGGCTGTTAAAAGAGGAGGAACAAGTAACAGGTTCAAACACTGAACATCACAGTTCATGAAGATTCAAATATTTCAATCAAACACTAGATTTTTATTTTAATAAACTACAAAGTTTGGGTTTAATTTACTCCCCACAAAATGATATCAAGTATAAAACAAACCCCCCAGATTCTAGTTCAATTGCTTTCAGGTCAGTGTAGATGTCAAGGTTTGTTTAAAAGCACCCCATGTAATTCTACCACACAGTCAGATCAGAGATCCACAGCCCTATAGTCTTCAAAAAAAATGCATATTAGGATTAAAACTTTTAAAAAGCACCTATTTTATCAGGTAGGTACCAACTTTAAAAAAAATTCTATATATTAAAAATTAGCTGCATCAGATTACCTAGGCTCCCTTCATTTAAAAAGAAAGGTTAAATTATCAATGTAATTTAATAATAAATGAATGGAGAATCAATAAAAGAATAAGCAAAGTCTAAAAAATTTACTTTCTGACAGGGATAGGAAAATCTCCATTTTTAAGCTGCCTTTAAAATTTTTTATTTATAGATGAGTAAAACCATTTAATGGTTAATTAATTTGCAGATATCAAAACAACCAATGTTAATAATACCTAGTCAGTATGCATTAAATTATTCAAAGTAAGGGTAGCTATTAATAAAATTCTCATTTTACAAAAATGTGGCTATGGAATTTTAAATTATGAAGCAGTGTGACGTAAAAACCACAGATAAAATCTCAATGCATTTATAGAGGGTTTTTTTTAAGAATCAAAAAGTAATATTTTCCAAATTAGAAGGTTATTACCAAATCATGTGATATGTATCAGAAATGCATACACCAATTAAAATCAAATAAAAGATGGCTAAAGTTTCACGCATTTAAAGTTTTATTTTATAAATAAACACAACTTGTTCTTAGGAGCGTGACATTTCCTTAATATTCTCAACTGTTAAAAGTAAACCAAATTCTTGGGTCTACTATTATATATAGCCTTTTCTTCTACCAAAAGAATAAAAAGGTTTCGCTTACTAACTTATGAGTGTCTGGAGAGATTACCTAGTAAGTACATACATTCTCAAAAGAATAAAAAGGTTTTGCTTACTAACTTATGAATGTCTGGTGAGATTACCCAGTAAGTACATACCTTCCCAACCTATCAAAAACCGGGGCACTTGGTTTGCTGACATTGTTAAAGAATAAGTCTAACTGAAATGTATGCGGTGAGGTCTCCCTGTGAATGAAACAAAGGTGAAACATCAGCCTTTACAATAACCAGTTCCTAAATTAAAACAAAAAACAAAGTAAGTACAAATGTTAAGAGCAAGTCTAGAATTAAGATAAAATATTCTCAATATTTAAATAAAACACAGAGTTAACTGCAGTATTTCCTGTCATTTTATTTACAATCCAATTCTCAAGTAGTTAACTATTCACTTTGAATATTACTGAGAAGTTTTTAGCCATCAAGTATCTTTTGCCTGCTGCTTGGACCATTTTAAAACACAGACATTTAAATTTTTTTATGCATTTTAATGGCAAAAGCTAATTAATCAAGATATATAGTTTTTTCCTTTGTATCATTATTTTATTAGCAAAAAAGAATCAGAAATTAACTTTAAGTTGTAAATAATAATTACCATTTAATTTCAGCTGAACCCATATTCATACAGGACTATAATAATTTGAACATCAGAGCCCTAAACTGTGACTTAAAGCCTAAACTGCAATTTGTATAGCATTAATTTACATAAATCTTTTTTTATAGACTTACCTAGTAAAGTTTAAAGCCTATTTAATTTGCATTAGAATGAAATCTTACTATATACCCTTGGCTGAAATTCTTTTGCCTTAACTAAAATCAGTTTTTAGACAACACATGCTTTGTTTATTCACAAAAAATCTAAATGGTAAAAAGTGTAATGCCCAAAGTACTATGGAAGAGATTCCCTTATATATTTCTGGTAGAAATACAAACAGGTACAACCATTCAGAAAGACAATATGGCAATACAACTCAGGAGACTGAGAAAATGTTCACACCATTTAATCTAAAAATACTTTTCACTACAAAGTGTTTCTATGGAAACACTGCTGTACAAAGATTTCTTTTTTTCAAGAGGAGATTCATTATACTAAAAATCTGAAAACTAAAAACTATGTAACAGTCCCCACTTTAGGAACTAGCCAAATAAAGACAGTATACTGATTTGTTAAGATTATGCAGTCATTAGAAATCATATTTTCAAATAAATTTAAATGCTGTGAAGTACTCCTGATATAATGTTAAATGAAATAAAGGAATACACAGAACAGTGCACACCTGGGTCAGAGCAGCATCATACACTTTATCTCACCCTAATTCAACTGTATGTGCTCAACAACTCCAGTCTCTTCCCTCCTACCTTTTGGCTTATAACCAGACTCTGGCCTCCAAAAGGAGAGGAAAATGGGTTGAAATGCAAATTATTTCCTCTGGAGGCAAAAAAGACTCACGTCCTGGTCGCTGAAAAGTGCTTTAATGAATCCACACAGTCTGACTTCACAAGATTTTCAGCTTAAAAATTGTTGACTCTAAAACCTAACCTCAATAAGATATACCTATCCTCCCCACAAAAAATATACATATACACACATATATACATACACACACAAATGCTTCACATCACCTGGGAAGCCCCCTCAAATGCTCACATATAAATTTAAAAACATAGGACATCAAAATGCTAAGCTTCTCTCATAATAGAGGGATTGTAAGGATTTTAATTTTACCTTATACAGTTCTAAATTTTGTAATGAAAGTATGATCATAAAGTGTGCTGCACAAATATATGACCTCTAACATTAACTTTCAACCTTGAGATTCCAGGCTTCCCAATATCTTATGGGGTCGACCAAAAAGTTCTTCCAGGTTTTTCCATAAAATGTAGTGGAAAAACCTGAATGAACGTTTTGGCCAAACCAATACATCTGTATCACTGAATTAGTACTTCATCTTATGGTTTATAACATACTGTGTATAACACTGTTTCTGGTAACAATTTCATGTTTGGAATTATTAAAACATGAACAGTCATTTATCCCCAGCTAAGAAAAAAAAGAGAGAGGAGGGGAAACGTAACACTCTACCCACTGCAGCTAATGACGAGATCCATTCTGCCCGCTGTTATAGCCAGCCTCCAAAATAGACCTCAAAGACTCCCGCTTCCTGACAGTCACCCCCCTGTATGGTTCCCTCCCACACAGTACCAGCAGAATATGTAGTCAACAGAACATAGTAAAAGCGGTTATACTGAAGTATGTGACATATGCTATTTCTGATATTAAGTTACAAAACACAGTGACTGTGGCTTCCTTCTTGGGCATGCTCTCTCACTCTCATTCTTGGATCACTCACCCTCGAAGAACCGTGCTGTGACACAGCGACCCACAGAAAGCATCTCCTGGCAAACAACTGCAGGTCTCCCGCCAACAGTCATGTGAGTGGGCTTCTAAAATTCCCCAGCCTCAGTCAAATCTTCTGAGATTGCAACCTGAGGCCTATAACTTGTTTATAACCTCATGAGGGAACCTGAGCCAATCAAGCAGCACCCAAGTTCCTGACCCTCAGAATAGTGGGGGATTAAGTTGCTAAATTTGCTGAGGTTTGTTACCAGCAGCAGGTAACAATAGAGCCTTCTTGCCCCAAAGCAGTGCAATTAGAGAAGTCTGCTGCTGGATACTCTATCCATCTTTCTCATTCTACATTCTAGGAAAAGTAGAAAGAAACACAGGAAAACAGGAGTTTTTATTCCCTTACACGTGGCAAAAAAGTTAACTATAATGATCTGTCATATAAACATTAATCATTCTTATTGCTTTGTTTTTATGTTTTACCTTTGAATGACCTGAAAACATTTGAAGAATTTTATATCCACTCTACAAATAACAAACTATTTTTCACAACTATAAAGAAATGAGCCCTTAACTTTGAGTCTGTACTGTACCAGCCACTACTACGTAGCTGGTTTAACTCTGTCGTGTAATAGAAACTGAGCTATCAAAGCACGGACATGTCACAATGTGGCACTGACACCTAGGCTATAAGCTAAGAACCCATCGATATATTTATTATCCATATTCATGCTTCCTTAACCAAAATTTAGCTTTATCTCCAATTCATGTAATTAAAATCAGAAGATGATGATTATTCACGTTATAACAAAGATCAAATTCCTCTGTTTTGTGTCAGTTGTGAAAGTTATCAACAGCTCCACAGTAGGGAGTTCCCTGGCAGTCCAGTGGTAAGGAACTTTCACTGCCATGACTTGGGTTCAATCTCTGGTCAAGGAACTAAGATCCTGCAAGCTTCACAGCACAACCAAAAAAAAGAATAATTAAAAAAAACAACTCCACATTAGGAACAATGTCTTACATTTGGCTTATTTCCCACAGACCTTAAAAAAGAGAAATGATGCTCAAGTAACTACTTGCTCAGTACAACTAACGGCTAATGTGAAGCTACATATTTACAAAAAGACACAGGTATCAGGCTAAGATGATCACCAATAAGGCATGAAAACTAACACTATAATATAAAAAATGTAACATAATAAAAGATATAATTCTCAATATTACACATGCATTTATTTTCAGGAAAACAGCACATTAAAAATACTCTGTCTACTATACTGTGCCACCCTACAATAGTTTGGAAAATATAAACCTATTTCTACCAATTAAAAAAAAAAGAAATGAAGAAAGAAAAACTTAATCTAGTACTTAGGTCAAATAATTACTCTTTTCAAGTTTATAGTAATATATGGATTATACAGAAAACTTAAAAGTCAATTCTAATGCAACATAACTAAAACTGAATAAAGTTTTATTTTTGTTTTTTTTTTACTTACAAAATATTACCTTAAATTTATGCATTTGGAATTATGTTTCTAGGTCATCTTTAGTCAAAAACACTTTTAAAAAAGAAAACTGACTCACCCATATGCTCTATTGTCAGGCAAGTTGCTATGGGCTCTTACTCCTGGGGGTATGACTCGAACTTCATTTATATAAACCACACATGGAAAACGAACCACATCTATATGAGAACTTTGCTTTAAGAAAAGAGAAGAACATACTGTAAGCAAAACACTGTCTAGTCAAAATGTATTCACCTTCAATTTGTTTCATTTAGAATGTCACAAATAATTTTTAAATAAACACTATCATTAAAACAGTGCTATTATATTATAAATGGTGTAAAAGCCATTTTTAAAAATAGCCAATGAGGGACTTTCCTAGTGGTCCAGTGGTTAAGAATCTGCCTGCCAATGCAGGGGACGTGGTTTGACCCCTGGTCCCGGATAACGATTCCACACACTACGGAGCAACTAAGCTCATGTGCCACCTCTACTAAGCCCACACTCCAGAGCCCGCCAGCCACAACTACTGAAGCCACACGCCCTAGAGCCCGTGCCCTGCAACAAGAGAAGCCACCACGATAAGAAGCCCAGGCACTGCAACTAGGGAACAGCCCCCACTGGCTAAAACTGAAAGCACAGAAAGTCCAATGCAGCAACGAAGACCCACCACAGCCAAAAATTGGAGAAAAAAAAAAAAAAAAGCTGACGATAAAATGTACCTAGTTAAATCCCTCCCCTTGTATAACAACATTTTCGCATCTGCTTCCCTGCTGTCTTGCCTGGGCCAATACAGACCAATAATCCCTACTGCAGGGGTCCCCAAGCTCAGGCCACCGGCTGGAAGGGGCCACACGGCAGGGCGTGAGCAGCAGGCAAGCAAACGAAGCGTCACCTGCAGTGACAGCAGCTCCCCCTCACTCACGCTGCCCAGAGCTTGCCTCCCGCCGGCTCACTGGTGGCATTTAATGTTCATAGAAGCGTGGATCCGACACACGTGAGGGACCGCGGCGGCACGCTCCTTATGAGAATCATCCCCAGACCAGCATCCCCCACCCGCAGTCATGCTGTCTCCCACAAAACCGGCCCCTGGTGCCAAAAAGGTTGGGGACCGCTGCTTTAGTGGAAACCTCTGGAGCCAGAGGCCTTTCAGAATCCTGACTTTTAGGATTTTTAGAAACTAATGATGCAAATAGTGCATATTACTTAACACCCAAGTAGTTTCTGCGACAGTAACTTGTAACCAAAACATTAATACTTCTGCAGCAAATGTATAAATGTTCACACTAAGTAAAGATTATAACACGCATAAAGTCAGTTCAAAGCACAGCATATGGCCTCATGAATTCAGTGCAGATTTTTTCTGACATTTTTTTGAATTTCTGAATTATAGATGATACATTGTGAATCTCTTAAATTAGCTTTGCTAAGTCACTTCAGTCGTGTCCGACTCTGTGCGACCCCACAGACGGCAGCCCAACAGGCTCCCCCGTCCCTGGGGTTCTCCAGGCAAGAACACGGGAGTGGGTTGCCATTTCCTTCTCCAATGCATGAAAGCGAAAGGTGAAAGTGAAGTCGCTCAGTCAGGTCCGACCCAGCGACCCCATGGACTGAAGCCTACCAGGCTCCTCCATCCATGGGATTTTCCAGGCAAGAGTACTGGAGTGGGGTGCCATTGCCTTCTCCGAAATTAGCTTAGTTTACCAAAATTATATACTAACTAATATCAAGAGATCAAAGGAAGTCATTCAGGTACTGATTAGATAAGGTAAAGAACCTGAGGGCGAAAGGAAGATCGAAGATCCTCAGGCCACGACTAAGACCTGGTACAGCCAAATAAAGCAATAAATATTTTTTTAAAAAGAATTTATCATAATAACATAAATGGATACCGTAAATTTTAGTGTACATTTATTTCTCTATATCACTTGACAGAAGATCAGACAAATTAACTCTTGTGATTAGTAATTTTAGAAGAAATTTTTCACATTGTTCTTGGACTATTATTTTATATCAAGTTTTCCTAGCAGTTCAGCTACAACCCCATCTCTAGCCAGCCAACTACTGAAGCCCCCACGCCCTTGAGCCCGTGCTCTGCAACAAGCAGCCAACCATCACTGCCTGGTGACTGAAATTTTTAACAAAAATGGTTCATATAATTTGTATCTAGAAGGACTGAGTCTTGAGTGTTCTTGAAGCTGCAAAAAATACTGTCTCTCAACAGACCAGAAGACTGGTCAAATGAGTCTTTCCTAAAATGGGACAGAGGATGACTTTCTAATTTTGCACTTTAAACTCAGAGATTAGTGAAGTCGCTCAGTCGTGTCCGACTCTTTGCGACCCCATGGACTGTAGCCTATCAGGCTTCTCAGTCCATGGGATTTTCCAGGCAAGAGTACTGGAGTGGGGTGCCATTCCCTTCTCCAGGGGATCTTCCTGACCCAGGGATTGAACCTAGGTCTCCTGCATTGTAGGCAGACGCTTTACCCTCTGAGCCACCAGGGAAGATTAAGTATAACCAAATATGTAGATCTAGAAATCTTAATATAACTATTCAAATGTACTTTATACTCGCAAAGATATTCAAGAAACAAGATGAACATGAATTGAGGCTGACTGCTAGCTGTTTTCCAATACAACTCTCTTAGAGTTAGGCACAAGTGAACTAAGTCTCCTAGATTTTGGGGAGCCAGTGTGAACATGTGATTGCTAGAATCCATCAATGCGATGTAAGTGGAAATGAGGCAGGCAACTCTGGGTCGTGTCCTTAAAGAGAAAGTCCTGACTTCAGAACCTCCTGCCCCTCTTCTTCTATACTCTGCTGCTTTTCTAGAACACACGTTACAGTGAGCCGTCTTGGACAATGCAGGAGATACCCTAAGAATGAGAAAGAACAAAAAAGCCTGTCCCTGACAATGCAGAGCTGTCACGTTAGCCCTAGAATACTCAGTCAGATTGAGAGAGACAGTCTTATTATCTAAGCCACCGTCATCCTGACTTGATGGCAGCAGCTGAAATTGTATCCTAACTATTACAAATATACTGTAGATATTCAATAAATACTACAGTAGACTTTTTATAAAAGAAATAAGCATTCTGCCTCAAACTTTGGTTCTGTTTCCTTCCTGTAAATAACTCCTTTATTTAAAAAATCTACTATACAGAAGCTCTTTTGCTTATACAATTAAAAATTATCATTAATATTTACAAAGGAAACTTAGAACAAAACTTTATTTATTCTATCCTCCTCCACCTTGCCCCTCTGTTATTTAATGAAGGATATTAGTAATTATTAGTAGTAATTAGGGTATAGTCACTATGGACCTAAAAAATGAATTTAAGGTTTTACAGCCTTTCAAAATCTATTTTGCTTGTAAGTAGAAGCGTTTCTATATTAGTTGCTATCACTTTTATTCAATATTTATTTCTAAACATTTATTAAATGTTTATAATGTTTCAAGGTATGCTGCTGCTGCTGCTGCTAAGTCACTTCAGTCGTGTCGACTTTGTGTGACGCCATAGACAACAGCCCACCAGGCTCCTCCATCCATGGGATTTTCCAGGCAAGAGTACTGAAGTGGGTTGCCATTGCCTTCTCCGTCAAGGTATGCTAGGTCCTAATAAAAAGATAAGACCTACCATAAAGGTATAATCTATTGTGGTAGACAAACAGATAAATTACCATGATACCAACTCATACAGAAAACTTCAAATTGGAAGGAGTACTTACCTAAATGAGATTGTAGGCAAACATTTGTGAGGGGAAAAGAACAATGTCAAGGAAGGCTTCCCAAAAGAAGTACCACCTGATCTAAGTAAATCTTAAAGAAAACAAGAATCAGTGGAACAGAGGGAAAAAGCTTTATAGGCAAAATGAGAAGCATGCACAAAAAGAATGCAAATAAGAACTGGGAAGCTTCAAGGAGTTACATAGTTCACAAAGGCTGGAGGGCAAAATGTGGGAGAAAAGTAGGGCAGAGTAGCTTGTTGTTCAATCACTAAGTTGTGTCCAACTCTGCCTGTCCAACCAGGCTTCCGGGTCCTTCACTGTCTCCTGATGTTTGCCCAACCTCATGTCCATTGAGTCTGTGATACCATCCAACCATCTCATCCTCTGTCATCCCCTTCTTCTCCTACCTTCCATCTTTCCCAGCATTGAGGTCTTCTCCAGTGAGTCAGCTCTTCGTATCACATGGCCAAATACTGCAGCTTCGGCTTCAGCATTAGTCCTTCCAGTGAATATTCAGGGTTGATTTCCTTTAGGATCGACTGGTTTGATCTTGCTGTACAAGGAGACTCTCAAGAGTCTTCTCTAGCACCACAATTAGAAACCACCAAATTTTCAACCCTTACCCTACTTTATATAGTATGGTCCAACTCTCACATCCGTACACGACTACTGGAAAAACCACAGCTTTGACTAGATGGACTTCTGTCAGGAAAGTGAAATCTCTGCTATTTAATATGCTAAGTTTGTCATGGCTCCTCTTCCAAGGAGCAAGTGTCTTCTAATGTTGTGGCTGAAGTCACCATCTTCAGTGATTCTGGGGCCCAGAAAAATAATATCTGTCAGTTTCCAGTTTTCCCCCTTCTATTTGCCATGAAATGATGAGACCGGATGCCATGATCTTAGTTTTTCGAATCTTGAGTTTTAAGCCAGTTTTTTCACTCTCCTCTTTCACCTCCATCAAGTGGCTCTTTAGCTCCTCTTCACTTTCTGCCATTAGAATGGTATCATCTACATATCTGAAGTTGTTGATCTTTCTCCTGGCACTCTTGATACCAGCTTGGGATTCATCCAGCCCACCACTTAGAATGATGTATAAGTTAAATAATCTTCCCTGGTGCTCAGATGCTAAATAATCTGCCTGCAATGCAGGAGGCTCGGTCTGATCTCTGAGTTGGGAAGATCCCCTGGAGAAGGAAATGGCAACTCACTCCGGTATTCTTGCCTGAGAAATCAAATGGACAGAGAAGCCTGGCGGACTACAGTCCATGAGGTCACAGAGAGTCAGACACAACTGAGTAACCAGCAATTTCACTTTCATAAATTAAATAAGCAGGGTGACAATACACAGCCTTGATATACTCCTTTCCCAATTCTGAACCAGTCTGTTGTTCCATGTCCAGTTCTAACTGTTGCTTCCTGACCTGCAGACAGGTTTCTCAGGAGACAGGTAAGGTGGTCTGGTATTCCCATCTCTTTCAGAATTTTCCATAGTTTGTTGTGATCCACACAGTCAAAGGCTTCAGCATAGTCAATTAAGATTTTTTTTTTAATCCCCTTGCTTTTTCTATGATCCAGTGGATGTTGGTGACATGATCTCTGGTTCCTCCAACTTTTCTAAATCCAGCGTGTACATCTGGAAGTTCTCGGTTCATGACTGAAGATGAGCTTGAAGGATTTTGAGCATTACCTTGCTAGCATGTGAAATGAGCATAACTGACAATAGTTTGAACATCCTTTGGCATTGTCTTTCTTTGAGATTGGAATGAAAACTAACCTTTTCCAGCCCTAAGTCCACTGCTGAGTTTTCCAAATCTGCTAGTATACAGAGTGCAGCACTTTAACAGCATCATCTTTTAGGATTTGAAATAGCTCAGCTGGAACTCTATCATCTTCACTAATTTGGTTGTAGTGATGCTTCCTAAGGCCCACTTGACTCCAGGATGTCTGGCTCTAGGTGAGTGACATCATTGTGGTTATCTGGGTCATTAAGATCTTTTCTGTATAGTTCTTCTGTGTATTCTTGCCACCTCTTCTTAATCCCTTCTGCCTCTGTTAGGTCCTTTCCGTTTCAGTCCTTTATTGTGCCCATCTTTGCATGAAATGTTCCCTTGGTAGCTCCAATTTTCTTGAAAAGATCTTAGTTTTCCCCATTCTATTGTTTTCCTCTATTTCTTTGCATTGTTCACTTAAGGCTTTCTTATCTCTCCTTGCTGTTCTCTGGAACTCTGCATTCAGTTGGCTATATCTTTCCCTTTCTCCTTTACCTTACATTTCTCTAAAAATTTTCATCCACTACTGGGAAGTGAACTCCAAAAATCTGTACCTCCATTAAGACTTCTCTCCTGAGCCCCAGACCACTACATCCAACTGCCAGCTGGACATTTCCATTTCAATGAACCTCTGGCACCAAAAGCTCAACAAGTCCAAAACTAAACTGTCCTATATGAGTGATTGATTTTTTCTCATTCTCTCGCACCTAAATAATTTCTTCATTTAAACATCAAGTTCTATTGATTAAACCTCTGAACAGCTCTCAAATCTATGTATTAGGTTGGTCCAAAAGTAACTGCAGTTTTTGCACTGTTGAAATTTGCTGCTTGATTTTGGAATACATTCTTAATAATGTGGGTATGTTATTGTTTTAATGTGCATTTCTGGCTTTTTCTTTTTGCTAATGACTTATTACTTGCTGTTTATTTTGTATTTATTTTAGACTATGGAAATGATGTTAGACAAAACACAAATTCAAGCAATTTTCTTACAAGTTCAAAATGGGTCGTAAAGCAGTGGGGACAAACTGTAACATCAACAACGCATTTGGCCCGGGAACTGCTAATGAACGTACAGTGCAGTGATGTTTCAACAGTTGTGCGAAGGAGACAAGAGCCTTGACGATGAGGAGAACTGTGGCTGGCCATTGAAGTTAACAACGACAACTGAGAGTCATTTTCAAAGCTGATCCTCTTACAACTACACGAGAAGCTGCTAAAGAACTCAACATCAATCATTCCATGACCGTTCAGCATTTGAAGCAGATTAGAAAGGTGAAAAACTCTTTAAGTGGACGCCTCATGAGCTGACCAAAAATCAAAAAAATTGTCATTTTGAAGTGCCATCTTCTCTCACTGTATGCAACAAGGAACCATTTCTTGATCAAACTTGATGTGCAACGAAAAGTGGATTGTATAAGATAACCAGCGACGGCCAGCTCAGTGGTTGGACTGAGATGCTCCAAAGCACTTCCCAAAGCCAACTCTACACTAAAAAAAGGTTAAGGTCACTGTCTGGTGCTCTGCTGCCTGTCTGATCCACTACAGCTTTCTGAATCCTCATGAAATCACTACATCTGAGAAGTATGCTCAGCAAATCAATGAGATGCACTGAAAAACTGCCAATGCCTGCAGTCAGCATTGGTCAACAGAAAGGGCCCAATTCTTTTCCACAACAACACCTGACCGCACTTTGCACAACCAACACCAAAAGTTGAATAAAGTTTTGCCTCATCTGCCATATTCACCTGACCTCTCACCAACCAACTACCAAGCATCTCAACAATTTTCCGCAAGGAAAAAGCTTCCACGACCAGTAGGACCCAGAAAATGCTTTCCAAGAGTTCACAGAATCGCAAAGCATGGATTTTTTTATGCTACAGGAATAAATGAAACTTAATTCTCATTGGCAAAAAAGTGTTGATTTTAATGGTTCCTATTTTGATTAATAAAGATTTGTTTGGGCCTAGTTATTAATAATAATTTAAAATTCACGGTCCAAAACCACAATGATATTTGCACCAACCTAATATTCCCTTCTTTTCAGTGGTCACTTCTCTAGTTCTAAACACTAGGCCAAATTCCTTGGTCTTACAGACAAGTATTATCACTCCAAACGTACAGCCTCAAAATGCCCTGGTATTCCTCATCTTTATGTCCTCATCCATGCCACTGTCTCTGCTTAGGACTCTCCCACACTCCTCTTCCAACTCCACTCAGATGTCAACTTTCTCTTAAAAGCCAAGTCAGATCAAGTCTAGATGAGTGCTTATCAAACTAAGTTCAAACTGTTTTTGAAGAAATATCATATGTTTATTCATCCAATAAGCACTATATAGATCACACTTTTAAAAATTTATTTTTAATTGGAGAATAACTGCTTTACAATGTTGTATTGGTTTCTGCTGTACAAGATGTGAATCAGCTGAGTATACACATATCCCCTCCCTCTTGAACCACATGACGCCATCCTAACCCTCTAGGTTGTCACAGAGCACCAGGCGGAGGGCCCTGTGTTACAAAGCAACTTCCCACTAGCTAGTGAGAAGCTATTTCACATATGATAATGTATGTTTCAATGCTACTCTCTCAATTCGTCTTCCCCCACTGTGTCCGCAAGTCTGTTCTCTATGTCTGCCTCTCTATTCCTACCCTACAAATAAGTTTATAAGTAGCATTTTTCTAGATGCCATATATATGCATTAAAATATGATACTTGTTTTTCTCTTTCTGGCCTACAACGTTGGCCAGAGCCTCTGTTTAACAGGCTCTAGGTTCACCCACCTCAGTTCAACTGACTCAATTCGTTCCTTTTAATGGCTGAATAATATTCCATTGTATATATGTACCACAACTTCTTTGTCCATTCATCTTCAATGGACACCTAGGTTACTTCCACATCCTGGCTATTGTAAACAGTGCTGCAATGAACTAATTGCTTCTTTTAATTCTAACTGAACTCATTGCTTATTTTAACTTTCCTGTTACAGTGGTATTTCAAAAAGACAAGAATCAAGTCTTCAGTTCAGTTCAGTTGCTCAGTCGTGTCCAACTCCTTGCGACCCCATGAATCACAGCACGCCAGGCCTCCCTGTCCATCATCAACTCCCGGAGTTCACTCAAACTCACGTCCATCAAGTCGGTGATGCCATCCAGCCATCTCATCCGCTGTTGTCCCCTTCTCCTCCTGCCCCCGATCCCTCCCAGCATCAGAGTCTTTTCCAATAAGTCAACTCTTCGCATGAGGTGACCAAAGCACTGGAGTTTCAGCTTTAGTATCATTCCTTCCAAAGAAATCCCAGGGCTGATCTCCTTCAGAATGGACTGGTTGGATCTCCTTGCAGTCCAAGGGACTCTCAAGAGTCTTCTCCAACACCACAGTTCAAAAGCATCAATTCTTCGGTGCTCAGCTTTCTTCACAGTCCAACTCTCACACCATACATGAATACTGGAAAAACCATAGCCTTGACTAGACGGACCTTTGTTGGCAAAGTAATGTCTCTGCTTTTGAATATGCTGTCTACGTTGGTCATAACTTTTCTTCCAAGGAGTAAGCGTCTTTTAATTTCATGGCTGCAATCACCATCTTCACAGTGCTTAGCATAGTCATTTAATGAAAGAAAGACTTTTAACAGGTGCTTAATAAAAGCTGACTAAATTGTGTTTTTAAAGCTAAAAATATTACAGTGAAGTAGTAGGCACTTAAAATATCCAGAAGAGTACATATACCTAGGAAGACAGGTTGACAGTGGGAAATCACAGAAGGTTTATGACTAGAGAGGTAACAGGAAACTGAAGAACAGACTAGTTAGATTCCACAACTCAGCCACATTTATCTAAGGAAGAAGTACTTCTGTGTTGATGAAGTCTTTCTGTGACTAACAAGGCCCACCAATTCTCTAGTTCCACCAGTTCTCTATAACTAGAATTTTCTAGTTATAGAGAATTTTTGGCTACTCTTACATGATGAGTTGCAATCCTGGCAATTCTTTTTTTTTTTTTTAATATTTATTTACTTATTATTTTGGCTGTGTTGACTCTTGGGTGCAGCTCTCAGGATCTCTCACAGCAGTGCATAGTCTCTCCAGCTGTGGCATGAGGGCTCCAGAGCATGTGGGCTCAGTAGTCTCGGCACACAGGCTTATGTGCACCAAGGCATGTGGGATCTTAGTTACTAGTTACTGAACTAGTGATCAAATGCTCATCCCCTGCACTGCAAGGTGGATTCTTAACCCCTGGACCATCAGAGAAGTTCCCATCCTGTCAATTCTATAACCAAAATTGATCATGTACCTATTCCTTCCTTCTGAGTCCCAGTGGGACATAGCATTACACAGCTTTAGAGTCAGGAAATGTGCGCTGGCATGTCTTAATTCAGCTATGCCACATTAGGAAAGTCACCTAACTTTCCTAAGTCTCATGTTCAGTTTCCTTATCTATCAAATGGGGACAATTATTTTCAAACAGATGGGTGGATTAGAGATAATGTATTTAAAAGGATTGTATTTAAATTTTAAATGTATTTAAATTTGTATTACCAAAGGACTACTGTCTTGTACAAAATAAACATTCAGTAAATGCTAACAATGATTACTGGCCGTCTATTAACTCAAGTTTTCATTATGTCTCACCTTTTCTTCTTGATTTGCCACCTCTGATTATTCTGAACCATTTTAGGCATGATTGATGTACTTGATGTACTTGATGTTGCTTAGTCATGAAACTATGTCCAACTCTTTTGTGATTTCATGGACTGTAGCCCACCAGGCTCCTCTGTCCATGGGATTTTACCAGCGAGAATACTGGAGTGGTTTGCCATTTCCCTCTCCAGGGGATCTCTCCAATCGAACCCAAGTCACCTGAACTGCAGGCGGATTCTCTACCACTGAGCCACCTGGGAAGCCCACTAATGTACAAGTCTACCTTAATTTTACTAATCACATCATTTTCCTGCTCAAAAACTAATTATTTCTTACAAAATAAAGCCCATGCCCCATTGCTGACCATTTAAGGAACTCCATAATCTGGCTTCAAACTGTCCATCAGAGGCCACTACAAACTGCTACTTTAGCATACCCTTCCAAAGGAATGACTACTCCAGAATACCCTTCTTTCCTATCTACAACTGTGCAACATATCCTCTCCAACATATCCACCAAAGATCAAGTTCAAATGCCACGTGCCTTGGTGAAGACTTCCCTGATACTCTCAAATGGAAAGTGATCTGTCCCTCCCCTGAAATCACACAGCCTTTATTTGTACCATCAAAGGGATCTAAATAAATATTAGCTGGAGTCCTAATATATCAGACACTGATGGGTATTTTGGAAATAAAGGAAAGAAATCTCAAGGCATTTCCACTCTGTCTCTTCAGGTGCTCATCATTATTTAACTTGAGTCATAATTTTGTGGATCTCATCTCCAATGCTAGTTATAAACTCCTTGAGGACAAACATCTACCCCCCCAAAACCCATACTCTCCTTCAAGACTCAGTTCAAATGTGATCTCTACTAAGTCTTCCTCAATCATTGCCAAAAGGTATTTATTACCTTCTGGTAGTCCTATCCTCTCCATGGTCCTCAATGCTTGCTTAAGAATGAATGAAAACTAGATTTTAAAATATATCTTAAGTGAATGGATGCTAACTTTCCTACACTAGAATACTACTAAATTAATTCATCAGTCTTTTCTTTCATTTTTAACTGTTCTTTATTTCTATGTTCATGACAGGTTTGTTCTTATCCAACTACTGCCTCTACTGTGAGTTTTCTAAAGCATAGCTGGAACCATATTCAGAGACGTATGGTCTTTGAACAAACAGAGCTATTTGACCCACATGAAATGAAAGACCACTAATCAATTCACTGTTAGTATGATATGTTAAGAGGCTTTCCAGGTGACACTAGTAGTAAAGACCCCACCGGCCAATGCAGGAAACATAAAAGACACAGTTTGCACTCCTGAGTCAGGAAGACCCCCTGGAGGAGGACATGGGCAACCCACTCTGGTATTCTTGCCTGGAGAGTCTCATGGACAGAGAAGCCTGACAGGCTACAGTCACAAAGAGTCGGAAAGGACTGAAGCAACTTAGCACACACACGGCACATGATATGCTATAAGACCAAAGTTGTCAAAGTTTTTATTTTATCAAGTTCCAAAGTACACCTGCTACCCACTACCATCTCTATCTGAAGAAAGAAAAGTTTTCCCTCAAGGTACAAACGACTGTGCATGTGGGCATGCGAAGTCACTTCAGCCGAGTCCGACTCCTTGTAACCCTGTGGACTGTGGCCAGCCAGGCTCCTCTGTCCATGGGATTCTGCAGGCAAGAATACTGCTGGAATGGGTTGCCATGCCCTCCTCCAGGGGGTCTTCGCAACCCAGGAATCGAACACGCGACGCTTAAGTCTTCTGCATTGGCAGGCGGGTTCTTTATCACTAGGCCCCTTGGGAAGTCCACAAACGATTCTACGTATAGAATAAATAAGCTACAAGGATAAGGCTTCCCAGGTGGCCACAGTGGAAAAGAATCCGACTGCCAATACAGGAGACGCAGCCAATGCAGGTTTGATCCCTGAATCGGAAAGATCCCCTGGAGGAGGAAATGGCAATCGACTCCAGTATTCTTGCCGGTAAAATCCCACGGACAGAGGAGCCTGGCAGTCTATAGTCCTTGGGGTCGCAGAGTAAGATACAGCGAAGCGCACACAAGGATATATTGTACAGCACTGGGAATACAGCCAATACTTTATAATATCTCTAAATGCAATATAATCTATAAAAATTGTAAAGCACTATGTTGTACTTTTGAAACTAACAATGTAAATCAACTATACCTCAATTTTTTTTAAAAAAGTTCTCTAAATTACGTCTACATTGAAAGAGAAATGTGAGCTCTGAGGTTTCTCTACGGACTTCATTACTATTCGTTGTTGGCCCGTTTTCGGGAACTTTTGGTTAACTATTCAATCTGCATATGGCAGACCCAGTCATACATTCAAGGGCACTCAAGTTAATACAGAACGATTCCAACAGCCCACTCTCACCCCTCAAGACGACAACACAATTGTCCTCTACAGTCTGACTACAAATCTCTCCTCTTCACAAGTATTCTCCATGCAAGGGACGTTCTGTGTGAGTACTTCTTGTCCTTACGTGTGAAATCTTTCCAAGAGATAAGTACTTATTAAAGTTTCAGAGCAAACTGGAGAACGCTGCAGTCTTCAACCGAATGAGTGTCACACCCGGGTGGCATGACTCCCGTTAGAAAAGGGACCTAGAAGCAAGAATTTGGAAAGCAGAAAACCAACGGGACCCGCTGAGTTACCGACACTACTGTCAAACACAAGCTGTCCGAGACCCCTTTCGAAACACCACTTGACGTAAACCTGACACTCAGGATCCTTTCCAAGGCCCACAGCGGACCCGTGGGGGCTGGTGGTAGGGTGGAGGGAAGCAAAGCCAAGGAGAGCAGCCAACTCAACCAAAGACGACGCGGGGCCTCAAGTAACTCAGGGAAAATAGGAGGGGGTGGGGGAGCTCCCGCCACCCTCGCAGACGCGGCGCCCACACCCAGGCTGAGAGGACAGTGTGCGCTGAATTAAAGCGGCCATCGGCACAAGGAAAAGTCGAGGCACGCCTAACAATTTTTTTTTTTTTTGTAAGGGTCCCCAAGTCGAAAAACAGGGTCGGAATCACGTCGTGAAGACATACCTCGGCGCTCGGGTGCTTGAAAGTGTCTAAAAATAGCAGCTCCATCGCCGAGTCCACCGCCATGTTTGCCGCGGGCGGGGGAAGGGGGAGGACTTCCGGGGCAGCCCTCCAAGCTCGGCGACAGCGGCTGAGGAGAGGGAGAGACGACGGTACTTCCTGTGACCGGAGCGCTGGCGCCGGAAGCCTGGACCTATCGCTACGCGTCGCGTTGCCGGAAGTCGCCTGCCCAGCTTTCTCCAGGGCGGCGGGGAGCGCTCTCCGAGCGCCGAGAGCTGTTGGGGGGAGGGCTGGGCGGGGAGAGTACTACGGGGTCTCCGGTGGTCCAAACCGCGGCGTCCTGCGGCGTTTCAGAGCCACGACGGCCTCGGGATGGCCGAGAGCCGAGCGGGCTTAGAAGAGGCGGAGGAAAGTTAGGGAGCCCTGCCAAGTCAGGACACCCGGCCCTGGTCAACCCGCCAGCAAGTAACTTTTCCAGGGCTGGCAAGGACAAGGTGCAGGCAGCGCGGGTGAAAACTAAAACATTTTTCTTTTTAAAGATGAAACTCTCAAAACGAAGAGGTTTTTTTGTTTTTGTTTTCTCATCTGGAAAAATGTCCGTTGTCAATCATAACACCTAATCCACTGGCTTATTGTGGAATTTTTTAAAAAATAAATTTCAAAAAATTGTAAAACGTGAAATGCCATGAGCGGTTACCAAGTAGAGTGAAAAGGAAGCCTCCTTGGCTCCCTGTTGATGAACACTGCAGCGACTGGTGCTGTTTAGTAGTCTCCAGTGGCGCCAGTGCTGGATAGAGCAGTTAGGAATTATTTAGTAAAATCACTCGTGCCCACTCACTTCTAGTTTCCCAGGTGGCTCAGTGGTAAAGAATCCACCTGTCAACGGAGGAAACGCCAGAGACTCTGGTTAGACCCCTGGGTCAAGAAGATCCTCTGGAACAGGAAATAGCAACCCACTCCAGTATTCTTGCCTGGAGAAATTCTATGGACAGAGGAGCCTGGTTGGCTGCAGTCCATCCGTGGCAGAGTCCGAAACTGAGCATGCATACCCACACACCCCACTTTTAGGAAACTTCTTGCACATGTGCCCAGAGAAATACCTACAGATACAAAAGTATTCATGGCAACACTTTCTAGTTCTAAAAAACTGTAAACTTAATTGTCATTAATATGAAATAATCAAAAAGAAAAAAAATCAGTAAACTCTGTTATATTTATGCCATGGAATATATAAAGCACAAAGAATGCTATGGGGCTGCTGCTAAGTCGCTTCAGTCATGTCCGACTCTGTGCGACGCCATAGACGGCAGCCCACCAGGCTCCTCTGCCCCTGGGACTCTCCAGGCAACAGTCCTGGAGTGGGCTGCCATTTCCTTCTCCAGTGCACGCATGCACGCTATGGTGCTTCAGCCGTGTTCGACTCTGGGCAACCTTGTGGACCGCAGCCCACCAGGCTCCTCCGTTCTACGAGATTCTCTAGGCAAGAATACTGGTGTGGCTTGCCATTTCCTTCTCTAGAAAGAATGCTGTATTTAACGCTATGTCCAGTGCTATATGTACTAACATGGATAATCTAAAAAATGGTTAAGCATATACCCATTCACATGTAGAAAAGTATACAGCATTTAAAACGTTCTAAACATATAAAATAACAAATTTTTAGGAGCATATATATGTTACAAAATTAAAAAGAAAACCACTGGAATGATAAACACTAAAATTTCAAGATAGCGGTGAACCAGAGAGAGATGTAATTGATGAGCTTCATAAGCTTTGATATTTTTTTTTTTAGGCTGGTGTTTTTTAGTGTGTCTGAAATATTTAACAAATTATTTTTTTTAGTTTTTTAAAGTAAACTCCTATCCACTCCCTCAGCCATCCAGTTTCCAACGTTAGCTAACAGTTTATCTCTTTTACTATTTGTTTTTTTCAGAGAGTCAATTGTTGCATTTATGTGTATTACTTTTATATGTCCATCAACTCCTCCCTAAGCTCTGCTTTAACTGTAACTAATATATTAACTGGGCTTCCCTGTGGCTCAGACGGTAAACCGTCTACCTGCAATGCAGGATACCCGGGTTCAGTCCCTGGGTTGGGAAGATCCCCTGTAGAAGGAAATGGCTATCCACTCCAGTATTCTTGCCTGGAAAATTCCAAGGACTGAGGATACTGGTAAGCTACAGTCCATGGAGTAGCAAAGAGTCGGACAAGATTGAGCAACTTCACTTTCACTAATATATTAATTACTTTGCCGACAAAAATCTGTCTACTCAAAGCTGTGGTTTTTCCAGTAGTTATGTATGGATGTGAGAATTGGACCAAAGAAAGCTGAGCACTGAAGAATTGATGCGTTTGAACTGTTGTGTTGGAGAAGACTCTTGAGAGTCCCTTGGACTGCAAACCAGTCAATCCTAAAGGAAATCAGTCCCAAATATTCATTGGAAGGACTGATGCTGAAGCTGAAACTCCAATACTTTGGCCACCTGATGAGAAGAGCTGACTCATTGAAAAAGACCCTGATGCTGGGAAAGATTGGAGGCAGGAAAAGAGATGACAGATATTGAAATTGTTGGACGGCATCACAACTCGATGGACATGAGTTTGAGTAAGCTCCAGGGGTTGATGATGGATAGGGAAGCCTGGTGTGCTGCAGTCCATGGGGTCTCAAAGAGTCAGACACGACTGAGTGACTAAACTGAACTGAATATATTAATACCATATAATGGTTTTTTATTGGTATTTTTTAATTCTCTTTTTGACCTAAGAGTAATGTGAGGTAGATTAAAAAATATAATAATATCTGGTGAATTGTCTGGCTGTCCAGTGGTTAGGACTCCACACTTTCACAACGAGGATATGGATTCAATCCCTGGGTGAAAACTAAAATCCCACAAGCAATGTGGCCTAATAATAATAAATTCTTTTTTATAACAGCCTTACTTTTATGGGAAATTGAGTAGGCAGTACAGAGTTCCTATCTATGGGCTTCCCTGGTGGCTCAAACGGTAAAGAATCCACCTGCAATGCGGGAGACCTGGGTTCGTTCCCTGGGTTGTAAAGATCCCCTGGAGAAGGGAATGGCTACCCACTCCAGTATTCTTACCTGAAGAGTTCCTATCTCTATATATCACCTTCTCACTAATCAAGGATTCCCCTATCACTAACCAGGACACCACAGCAGTAAAAGTGCTGAGTCCTAAACACTGGATACGCTGGACCACCAGGGAATTCCCAGGACTATACATTGATTACAATTGATGAGCCAGTATTGATACATTGTTATTAATTAAAGTTCATTATTACTTTATGTTTCCATCTTTGTGTTGCACGAATATACCACTGTGTGTATTTGAATTTATAGATTATCTCTGAAATAATTATGCAAGAAACATAATTATCTTTGCCTCCAGGGAGGGGAACTTGATGACCAAGAAATAGAACTTATTTCCTAATAAAAAATAAAATTTTTCAAGATGAATACGAATTGAGGAGTGTAAAAAACTGGTATAAACAACTCTTTTGAGAACTTTTGTTTCATAGGACAAAGAAATGAGGTAATTGTTGGAGGGAAACATGGAATCAAAGAATATTTTTAGGATGGAGTATAATAGAGCATATAGACTGCTGGGAATGAAGCAGTGGAGAAACATTGATGATGAAGAGAGAGGGGACAATGTATTGCATGGTTGAGAGGGATGGTATCTGGTAGCCAAGTAGAAAGCAACCTTTGTTATTAATAGAATACCTGCTCCCTGGGAACCAGGGGCAAAAAGGAGTCCATGGGTTCACAACAGATGGGAGTAATAGTTTAGTATGTGGAAGCAAGAGAATTCCTTTTTTATGATTTTTACTGTCTTGGTATGATCATCAGCTACAACTGAGAGAGCACGAAAGATATATGGAGGTCAAAACAGTGAGATATATTAGCCAGACTTCTGGGAGAGCCCAGAATCCCTGATTGGCTATCCATCACTTCTCACAGTGTGAAGGATCCCAAATTCAGTTTTCCTTGCTCACTGTTTCACCTTGTCTGGTTTTGATGATTCAACAATTCACATCTAGATATGGCTCCCTAAATCCAGAGGTGTTTTACATCTCTGTGCCCTTGCTTACATGTTTTCCTCTACTTTCAATGACCCCCTCAATATGACTTTCAAAAACCTGTGTACAGTTACAATAGCATCTAAAAGAATGAAATACCTAATGAATGAATTTTACCAATGAGGTGACTAGCTTGTACAATGGAAGATACAGAATATTGCTGAAAAAATTAAAGAGGACTTAAATAACTGGAAAAACATTCCGTGTTCATGGATTGGAAGACTTAATATTGTTAAGATGACATTACCCAAAGCAATCTAGAAATTCAATGCAATCCCTATCAAAGTCTAACAGGCTTTTTTCTCCTGAAATGGAAAATCTGCTCCTCAAATTCATATGGAATTGCAAGGGGTACCAAATAGACAAAACAGTCTTCGGAAAAAAGAGCCAATTTTGAGGATATGCACTTCCTTATTTTAAAATTTACTGTAAAACTAGAGTAATTATATATGTGGTAATGGCATAAGGATAAACATATAGACCAATGGAATAGAATTGAGTCAGAAATGAAAAGATGCTCAACAGCACTAAATTTTAAAGGAAAAGAAATCAAAACTACAGTGAGGTACCACTTTACAACAGTCACAATGGCCGTGATTAAGAAGTCTACAAGTAACAAATGCTGGAGAGGGTGTGGAGAAAAGAGAATCCTATTACACTGTTTGTGGGAATGTAAATTAGTGTAGCCACTGTGGAAAACAGGATGGAGGTTCCTCAAAAAACTAAAAATAAAGTTGCCATATGAGCCAGGAATCCCACTCCTGGGCATATACCCAGACAAAACTAATAGATGCAAAAAGATACATGTACCCCTATGTGATGCAGTGCTATGTCCAACAAACAGGTGGAATATTGTTTGGTTTCTAAGTCGTGTCTGACTGTTTTTGCAACCCCATGGACTGTAGCCTGCCAGGGTCCTCTGTCCATGGGGTTTCCAAGGCAAGAGTAATACGAGAATCTCACCGATCCATGGATTGAACCTGTGTCTCCTACATTGGCAGGCAGGCTCTTTGCCACTGAGCCACCATGGAAGCCCAGTATGGAATATTACTCATCCATAAAAAAGAGTGAAATAATGCCATTTGCAAAAACATGGCTGGACCTAAGAATTATCACACTAAGTCAGAAAGAGAAAAATACCATATCACTTATATGTGGAATCTAAAATATGACACAAATCAATATATCTACAAAAAAAAAAAAGACTCCCTGATATAGAGAAAAGAGTTGTGGTTGCCAAGGATGGAGGTAGAGGAGGAAAGGACTGGAATTTGGGGTTTAGCAGAGGCAACTATGCACCACACAGCTCCCACACCCCTCAGACTTGATTGTTTTTTAATCTGTACTTTGGAGTATATTCAACAAGTTCTAGATCCCAACCAGCTTTAGCCTTTATTTCTTCCTAGGTTAGTGTTCTTTTAGCCTATGAGCTTCTTCCAAGGTAGTGATAATACCCTAAGTACTCAAACATGTTTATTGAACGAATTTATTTTTTTCTCTATTTCAAATCACACATAAAATTATGTATTATGCCTGTTTTACATATCAAATGCTCGGATTGTACTTTTCTTTTTCTTTCATTTTTATCTCTTTTGGTTATCAGATTTAGAAACTTGTCTGGTTTCTCTACCTGTAAATAGTCCACAACAGCTATTGTTGTTAGACCCACAACAGTGTCTTTCCTTCTTTGATTTTCACCACCCTGCTGTGAAAAGAGCCATCTGAAGGAAAACAGGAATCGCCTCTAACGTGAAAAGCAATTTATGCGAATCTGAACGCCTGCCAGGGACGACGTGACAAAAAGGCAGAGACGGTGGGAGAGAGCCAGGCAGCCCACAAGGGCTGTTTGGGAACAGAGCAGTTCTTCTTCAAGGTTTTGGACATGCATATCAGTACACAGAGCAGGGGTAGAATTGGAGTGAACTGTCAAAGCTTTTCAGCCTCTCCAGAGATCAAGGATGTGGAGAACAACCAGTTTGGCAGTCTGGCAAACTGCCAACTGCACAACATCCGTCCGCCAGTGGAAACACAAAAGGCCTTCATTTTCCTCCCTCTCTGGGCACCCTGATTAAAAGTAACAGCTGCTGCCCTTTCTTCACGAGACTTTATCATGATAATTCCCTACTGCCGAGGGCTTGCTGTGAAACTTCCACCTCATTTCTCAAAATGTGCTCTGGCGATTACCTAAAGATTTGAGAAGCACGGATTGCAAACTGCTACCTACACAAACTATCTCCAAATAAGCACACCCACTAATGCCTGTTGTTCAGAAAGATTCAGTGACCCCAGCTATTCTCCGATGCTTTTCCAACCCCATGAAGGCATAACATTCTGGGATCCTGTCTATTCTGAAAACAGGCAAATAGCCAAAACTGTGTGGTTCGGTTGCACAGAGCTGGCATTGTGTAGACCATAAGCCTTACGTATGGCACTTTTTTTCCCCTTTTTGGTAATTGCTCTACTGTATTCAGCAAATCCAAAATCTCTCAAAGCATGTTTCCTCGAGAAGCCCCATGGAACAAGGTTCCTGTGATCAAAAAGAATTTGGGAAATCCTGTATGCCCTAGTCCCCTCTTATAGCTTTACCATGCTTGTTAGAAGCTGTGAGGTATATGTAGAAAAGAAACTTCTCTAACTTTCAAACTTAACTACTTATGAGGGCTTCCCTGACAGCTCAGTTGGTAAAGAATCTGCCTGCAATGCAGGAGACCCTGGTTGGATTTCTGCGTTGGGTCCCCTGGAGAAGGGAAAGACTACCCACTCCAGCATTCTGGCCTGGAGAATTCCATGGTCTGTATAGTCCATGGAGTTGCAAAGCGTCGGACACAACTGAGTGACTTTCACTTCACTCACCAGCCATTGCAGTTAATCCAAACTTGCTCTTAACAACTTTAGGTTTATTTCAGAGGAATTTGTTCTATATGTAGCTCTAGATTTGATGCGTTTGTGGGAGGAGGTGAGTTCAGGACCCTATTACTGTAAGTCGTCATCTTGAACTAGAACCTTAACATCTTTCATTATTTCTGTAAAAAGTACAGAAATAATGGACATGATTATTAAATGTCCATTTATCAAAAGGACATCAGCCTTATGGGCTGCTCTTTCTTTTAGCAATTAAGCGAGGGCATAAGTACACTGTGAGGTGAATTTGAAGATGACTGGTTGAATGAATTGATTTGGCTAGAAACTTGCTTTTATATAAGAACTTTATGTTAATCAATGAGCCAGTGTTACTTAGATTCCTCTCTCCCTCCCCTCTTCCCTTCCTCCTTCTCTCTCTTTCTCTCCCTGGAGCCACTTAGGTTTCCACATCAGAGATTGCACCCCTATCTAAATCTTCCTCGGATTGTGCAGTGGCTGTAACCTGTTCTCCGAGCTCCAGCTGACTTGGCCAAGGATAGTCACCAGACATGAGATGGGTTGCGGGGACGCATCAGTTGGCAACAACCTCTGACTTACGTGGCCTGACTCCAAAGGTGAGAGACTTGCGTGTAGCTCCCAGCTCGTAGTTGACAGAAGGGCTCAAACTCATGGAGCGGCACTGAGTCAAGTTCATGACAAAGGACTACACTAGAATGAGAGCTGGTCAGCTCTGCTGAGGTCCTAGAGCTGCTTTGAGTCCAGAAGCAGGTTCACTGAGGGAGGGCCAGCCATGTCTCTTATTTGAGATTAATTTTTCTTACTGTAATCCCCTTGAATTTAAGTAGCTTAAGTGGGTCTCTGTTTCTTGCAATCAAACAATTCTAAATTTAAATAACTTAACGCCATGAATCGCAACACGCCAGGCCTCCCTGTCCATCACCAACTTCCGGAGTTCACTCAGACTCACGTCCATTGAGTCCGTGATGCCATCCAGCCATCTCATCCTTGGTCGTCCCCTTCTCCTCTGCCCCCAATCCCTCCCAGCATCAGAGTCTTTTCCAGTGAGTCAACTCTTCGCATGAGGTGGCCAAAGTACTGGAGCTTCAGTTTTAGCATCATTCCTTCCAAAGAAATCCCAGGGTTGATCTCCTTCAGAATGGACTGGTTGGATCTCCTTGCAGTCCAAGGGACTCTCAAGAGTCTTCACTAGTGGTTAAAAAAAACCCTGCCCACCAATGCAGGAGACGTTGGATCCCTGGAGGAGGGTATCACAACTGCTCCAGTCTTCTTGCCTGGAGATCCCCACAGACAAAGGAGCCTGGTTGGCGGGATACAGCCGGTAGAGTCTTGAAAGAAATCAGATCTGACTACAGTGACTTAGTGCACACACGCATAACAATGTAACAGACCAATGTTACATTTGTCAAATCAAATAATATAAAACCCAGGGTTTATATTTTGTATATCTTTGGGGCTTTTTAATTTTGCTTTTTTAGTAATTGTTTTTTTTTTCAGTTGTTGACCAGTTGTGGGTGGCGATTTTTTTAAAAGGTCATTCACCACTGATAGTTTGAAAAATACTGATCTAGAGGAATCCAACTTCTGAAAAAAAACTTCAGCTTTCCCTCGCTTCAGGAGAGGGCTAGGGAACATGCATGCAGCAGTCTTTCTTTTCTCCCACACTCTGATCTCTGTTTCTCCCTTGGACCAAAGCCAACTAGAAGCCAGAGGGCAGAAAGGTTCAGGAAATAAAGCGAGCAGCCAGCCAGGTCACAGAGCAGGGCAGAGAAGGGCAGAAAATGGGTCTGCAGCAGCAAACAGAAAATTAGCTGTGCTGTGGGCCGCGACACTCATTCGCCGTGTGATCTTGGGAGAGTTACTCCGTCTCAGTGATCTTCAGTACCCACGCCCCACCGTGTCATAAAATGGAGATTCTTAGACCACCAACCACTTGTTCCACCACTCTTCATTCACTTGCCTAATCCAGAGACCGGTAGCCCTTCAGATCCGCGGCTCCCCCACCCCCGAGCCAGTCCTGAGCCTCTCACCCCATGATGACATTCACACGTGGCCCCTCCTCTCTTTACTGCCTGGCCTTAGCTGAGCTCCTCCGACTTTGTCCATTATACTGCTCGGCTCAGCCTTCCTGCCTGAGCTCTCATCCAATCCACCTGCCATAATGACACCTGAGGGATCTTTCAAAATACAGATTTAGGAGACTTCCCCTGTGGTCCAGTGGCTAAGACTCCAAGCTTCTAATTCAAGGGGGCCCGGGTTTGATCCTTGGTCAGAGAACTAGATTTCACATGCCGCAAGTAAGACACAGTGCGGCCAAAAAAAGATTTAGCCAACTAATTTCCTAGCTTCAGTAGAGAATTGGACAGTGAGCATTTAAAACTACTTTAGTGTTTAGAATGCTTAAGTGGTTTTGTTCTGTTTTTATTTTGGTCTTCAGATTATAAAAGTTTTCTTGTGCTCCTTTCCTTTCTTTGAAATGCCCTTGTCCCTTCTTTGCCAGCTAACTCCCTGTTCATTTTTCAGAACTTGGGGGAATCTCTCTGACTCCCACACTCATCACAGGCAGGGGCTCTTAAATGCTCTTATCCTATACTTTAGTACTTCACTTTTTCCTGCATTGTAATTCAACTTCTTTTAGAAACTGCTAACCCCCTGAAGGGAGAAGGCAATGGCAACCCACTCCAGTACTCTTGCCTGGAGAATCCCATGGACGGAGGAGCGGAGCCTGGTGGGTTGCAGTCCATGGGGTCGCTAAGAGTTGAACATGACTGAGCAACTTCACTTTCACTTTTCACTTTTATGCATTGGAGAAGGAAATGGCAACCCACTCCAGTACTCTTGCCTGGAGAATCCCAGGGACAGGGGAGCCTGGTGGGCTGCCGTCTATGGGGTCGCACAGAGTCAGACTCTACTGAAGTGACAGCAGCAGCAGCAGCAGCAACCCCTTGAAGGAAGGAACTACACAGTCTTCATGGTTGTATTTCTTTGCCTAATAGTACCTGAACACAATTAGTACCTTCTCTATATATTTATTGAATGGGTTGTTGAGTAATGAAAATTGGGATGGTCAGTTAAGTCTTTATGAAAATGGAATTTGAAAACTAAGTAGTTTCTAAAGGATAAGATTAAGATGGCCACAGAGGAGGGGAGAGAGTTCTTGGTAGGTTTAACAATTTGAGTCAAGGCAGAAAGACCAGTAAAATTAGTGAGTAGTTGAGTTCGAATGTAGGAACTAAAGATGCGAGGTTGGTTGAGGTCCAATGGAAGAGTGCCATGAATTCCATATTGGAATTTGTTTTTTAAACTGAGAGTGAACTGAGGAGTTGAGGTTGAGTACTGACCTTTTTTAAAAAGATGATGAAATTAGACAAAAGATGTGTCACGAAGATTACTCTTCCTGGGGTGTTTACAGTGATTTGAAATAAAAGATTAGAAATAAAACGTCATTAAGAAAATTTCTTAAAAGAATTCACATGAGGGGGTTAAAAGCCTGGATGGAGATTGCTGGCAGTGCATACGGAAAGGAAACAAATGAGAAGAGACATTATAAATAAAGAAGTTATAAAAATTGGTTAAAATAATGGTGTTTAAGGACTAGCATAAATGCATGGAATTCAGCGTTTACTGGAGAAGGCAATGGCACCCCACTCCAGTACTCTTGCCTGGAAAATCTCATGGACAGAGGAGCCTGGTGGGCTACAATCCATGGGCTCACTAAGAGTTGGACATGACTTCACTTTCACTTTTCACTTTCATACATTGGAGAAGGAAATGGCAACCCACTCCAGTGTTCTTGATTGGAGAATCCCAGGGATGGAGGAGCCTGGGTGGGCTGCCGTCTATGGAGTAGCAGAGTTGGACACGACTGAAGCGACTTAGCAGCAACAGCAGCAGCAGTGTTTACTGATTATTTGACACTCTAAAATTCTGGTCATTACTAGTGATAGAAATAAAGAGGATGCAAAATGAGCTATTTTAATAAGGATTATTGTTATTACTTACATTTAAAAAGTCATGTTGAAAATGTATGTATCCGGCAAAGGTTTTACACTCTGGACTCCGAGGCCCTGTTAAGTATCTACTGCCACCTTCTGGCAGAGGAGAAGTGATGATAATCTCCTAGTTGCAAACCTGCAAACTCAAGTCACAGTTACTGTTATGCAGTCATCTAAATGTCAAGCAGCTGGATGATAACAGTTGTTTCTATTCTTTACTGTGCACTCTAATTGTCGTGTCGCTATCAAATCAAGGGCCTCAGGAACTTGCCACTGGCTGGTCAAGCTTGGTGTCTTATCCCATTTTAATTCCACTACTGCTGAGTGGTTTTAGGATTTCCTTAAATTGGTTTCTTTTTAATCAGGTTTTATTGGAGTATGGTTGATTTACAATGTGGTATTTAGCATTTCCTTAGGTTTATCCTGGTGGCTCAGTAGGTAAAGAATCTGCCTGCAGTGCCGGAGACCTGGTTTTGATCTCGGGGTGGGGAAGATCCCCTGGAGAAGGAAATGGCAACCCACTCCAGTGTTCTTGCCTGGAAAACTCCGTGGACAGAGGAGCCTGGCAGGCTACAGTCCATTGGGTCACAAAGAGTAGGACAGGACTGAGCAGCTAAACCACAGTTTCCTCACTTCAAAGATTTGAAACAGCAAAGCTTTTCTGGTTGCTTTTATAAGGTTATTGTAAGAATACAGAAAAACGTGTTGAAAGGTAAAGATACTCTTATTTGTAGCAGGCATCAGATTTATTCTACGAAATGATATTTCAATTTTTATTTAAATTTTAAAAGATTTTTATTCAATACCATAACATTTTTATTTTTGCCATATGGTACCAATATGCTTTAAAACCTGATGGAAGGATTCTACATTTAAATGAATATTGATATGTTAGTATTGATAATACTGGATCCACACACATATTCTTAAAATACTCATGCCCTCTGATCCAAATCTTTTCATTTTGGAAACTTAAGGAAGTAATCACAAAATAGTGAAATACTTTTATTTACAAAACATGTATTGCATCATTTATAATCACAAGAAATTGGAAATAATATAAATATTTAATAAAATAGCAATTGTAAACAATGCTATAATGTAGAACAAAATATTTTACAGTCATCAAACTGATATTCATGAATAACTTAGAATTACATGAGAAAATTTTATTACTTTTTTGGAAAAATGCAGAAGTGTTATGATTGCAAACTATATAAAATGAAATAAAAGTAAAATAATTAATGCGTATAAAGACTAGAAAGCAACATACCAAGGGTCATACTTGACTATGACTATCATTTTGTTTTCTTTTTTATTGTGTTAAAATACACATAAAATTTTGTAAAATTATTATTATATTCTAGTCAACTATTCTCCATAAATTACTAAAATCCCAGATGGATGCTTAACAAATATTATGTATTCAGTAAGTATTTCTTTCTTTCCTCTACCTACCCACTCCTGGGGGTGGCGAGAGATTTTGTATATTGCTTTATATTGTTATTTTACCAAGTTAAGGAATAATCTTTCCATTATTTGATATTCCCAGATGAGACCGTGTACTCTGAGTCTGCGCCAGAATATTAGCCATGAACGCGTAAGAATGTAAACAGGTGTGGCTGTTTGAGGCCAGAGTCATGGTGAGGTGCAGTATCTTAGCATGATCGTGGTCTAGATCCTTGATCTGCAGTCAGGAACTGAGCTTTGACCTCATAGGATTAGCAACTCACTGTTTTCCTTAGGAATGATCAGCACAGAGCCGTCTAAGTCATACTCATACATGGGTTCGATCCCTGGTCACGGACCCCAGATCCTGTACCCTGAGACAACTGAGACCGTGTGCCACAACTACTGAGCCCAGACTCTAGCCCCTGTGAGCTGCAGCTGTGAAGCCCAAGCGCCTACCGTCTAGGCTCCACAGGAAGAGAAGCCCCTACGGCGGTGAGAAGCCCATGAGCTGCAACCAAGACCCAGCACAGCCAAAAGCAAGTAAATAAATAAGAATGCAAAACATCACACCCACAAATAAACTGATAAGTAAATCTTGAGTTTTTAATTTTTTATTGCAAAACTGGGACATATACGTTAACTCACCAGAATCACAGTTGTGGGAGGTGATAATGAACTTAGAAAACTCCAATTCCCAGTGTGAATGAGCTACCTCCAAATGCCCTTTTCCTCTGTCGGGATATATCTAGTAAGGGAGATGACGACTGTAGTAGAAATAGATGATTGTTCCTTCTTTTTTTTTACTGAGCCATGTGACGTGTGGTATCTTAGTTCCCCCACCAGGAATCGAACTTGTGCCTTGTGCAGGGGAAGCACAAAATTTCCTAGCCACTGCACTGCCAAGGAATTCCCATGACTGCTTCTTCTTGTGCTGAGAATTCTGATTTGTTTAGGATACACACTCCTCATTCCCCTTAAACCATGAATTTTAGGAAAGCTGGCATTAGTTCTAGCCTAAGAGAATGAATCTTGTTTGGCCTAATTTCCTTTTGTGACTGCCACATTCTTCATGCTAGTGACTGACTGAGGGAGAAGCATATGGTTCCACTCAGGCCAATGAGACATGCTGAGTTTAATTCAGTCACTCAGTCATTTCCGACTGTTTGCAGCTCCATGGACTGCAGCGTGCCAGGCTTCCCTGTCCATCACCTGCTCCTGGAACTTGCTCAAACTCATGTCCATCAAGTCAGTGATGCCATCCAACCATCTCATCCTCTGCTGTCCCCTTCTCCTCCTGCCTTCAATCTTTCCCAGCATCAGGGTCTTTTCTAATAAGTCAGTTCTTTGCATCAGGTGGCCAAAGTGTTGGAGCTTCAGCTTCAGCATCACTCCTTCCAATGAATATTCAGGGTTGATTTTCTTTAGGATTGACTGGTTTGACCTCCTTGCAGTTCAATGGACTCTCAAGAGTCTTCTCCAACACATTTCAAAAGTATCAACCCTGAGACATGCTCAGAAGTTGACTAAGTGGGATTCCAAAGATTTCTTAGCTATATTTATAAAACTTTTAGAAGAAAATATGGAGGGAAAGCTTTATGATTTTGGATTTGGCAATGATTCCTTGGATAAAACACCAGTGCAGAAGTAACAAAAGAACAAAAATAGATAACTGAACTACATCAAAATTTAAAATTCTGTGTATCATCACATCCAATAGGGTTAGTATCCAGAATATAAAAGGAGCTACATACAATTTAACAGCCACCAAGACCACAATTTTAAAATGGGGAAAAGGCACTTGAAAATATGCTCACCATCATTAATTATCAAAGAAATGCACATCAAAACCACAGGGAGGTACCACCTCACCCTTGTCAGAATACCTATTATCAAAAAGGCCACAAGGGTGGTCCAGTGGTTAAGCCTCCACACTTCCACTGCGGGGGGCACGGGTCCAGCCTGGGTGAGGAACTAAGATCCCACACGCTGCATGACAAGGGCAGACAGGAAACAGTATTACTTAATAAAGTTATCCTTCAAAAGAAAATAACTAAAACAAAAAGACCACAAGTAACAAACGTCGGTGAGAATGTGGGGAAAAGGAACCTTCTACACTGTAGGTGGGAATGTAAATTGGTACAGTCACTATGGAAAACAGCATGGAGGTGCCTTAAAAAACTAAAAATAGAACTACCATATGATCCAGCAATCCCCCTCCTGGATATAAACCTGGAAAAGTGAAAATACTAATTCAAAAAGATGCATGCACCCCAATGTTCATAGCAGCATTACTTACAATAGCCAAGATATGGAAGCAATTTACATGTCCATCAACAGATTAATAGATAATGAGGATATGAGATACACACACACACACACACACACACAGATACATACAATGGAATACTACTCAGCCATAAAAAATAACAAAATTTGTTATTTGCAAAAGCACCAATGACCTTGGAGGATATTATGCTTAGTGAACTAAAGACAGACAGATACTGTATGACATTACTTATATGTGGAATATAAAAAATAAAACAATGAATATAAAAACAACAAAAAAGATTCATATATATAACAGAATAAACTCCTGGTTACCAGTGGGAAGAGGGGAAAGGTAATATTGGGACAGGGGATAAAGAAGTACGAAGTACTAAATATCAAATAAATAAGCTACAAGGACATATTGTACAGTCCAGGGAATATAGGCATATTTTATAATAACTATAATATGGAGTATAACCTCTAAGAATTGCGAATCACTATGTTGCATACCTGAACTTTCTTCTGATTTTGAGGGGATATGCTGAGTCTTTGTTACAGTGAGTGGGCTCTTCATTGTAGTGAGCAGGCTTCCCTAGTTTTGACGGGTGGGCTTAGTAGCAACTAAGGGCTTAGTTGCCCTGCAGCATGTGGGATCTTAGTTCCCCAACCAGGGATCAAACCCACGTCTCCTGAATAGGAAGGCAGATTCTTAACCACTGGGCCACCAGGGAAGTCCTCCCTGAAACTTATGTAATAATGTACAGCAACTATACTTCAGTTTTTAAAATATTTTTATAAATGGTCATAGGACTTGAACAGACATTTCTCCAAAGACAATATGGCCAACAAGCATTTGAAAAGAGAAAGAGGGGTTACTATTTAAAGCGTACAGAGTTTCAGTTTGGCAAGATGAAAAGAGTTCTGGAGATGAATGGTAATGATGTTTGCACAAAATGTGAGTGTATGTGATGCAAAGTGAAAGTGAAGTGTATGTAGTGAAAGTGAAGTCACTCAGTCGTGCCCAAGTCTTTGCGACCCCATGGACAGTAGCCTGCACCAAGCTCCTCCGTCCATGGGATTTTCCAGGCAAGAGTACTAGAGTGGGTTGCCATTTCCTTCTTCAGGGAATCTTCCTGACCCAGGGATCGAACCCAGGTCTCCCACATTGTAGACAGATGGTTTACCGTCTGAGCCACCAGGGAAGTCTTAATGCAACTGAACTTATACTTAAAAGGGGTTAAGATGGTGAATTTTATGTTATATGTATTTTGCCACAATTTTTAAAAAGAAAGAGAAGACCCAGGGATGAAACAGTTTCTTTTCTAACTCCAGTTGTTTCTGTAGAGTGATGCTCGGAGCTGCTGGAGTTCCAGTAACCATCCTGCAACCGTGAAGGGACTACCCAACACTCTAAAAGGAGCAGAGCAGAAAGACAGAGCCTGGGCTCTTTGATGACATGGTTAAGTCCTGAATTAAGGAACCTTGATACTGCTATTCTTCCAGACTTCTTGTTTTATAAGATACTACATTATCCTTTTTGTTTAAGTCCTTCTGAGTTGGGTTCTCTGTTATTTGCAACTGAAACATCTTAACAGATACAGTAACATTGTGCTCTGTCAGCCAGCACACCATATTCCCCAGGCAGGGATAGGGCTACAATGACCAATTTTCCTTATCTAATCCCTCATGAAATATTAGAAACTTGTATTACCACAATATCACCTCCTGACCCACTACAGTTTTCAAGATTTCTAGCTGTAAGATGCTAGGATTCCAGATCAATGGTTTCCCACAACCCCCCACCCACCCATGGCTATTCCCTGAGGAGGTCTGCAAGAAAAAATAGATAACCTCCGTTTTTACTTGTTATCAGTTCAGTTCAGTTCCGTCGCTCAGTCGTGTCTGACTCTTTGCGACCCCATGAATCACAGCACGCCAGGCCTCCCTGTCCATCACCAACTCCCAGAGTTCACTCAGATTCATGTCCATTGAGTCCGTGATGCCATCCAGCCATCTCATCCTCTTGTCATCCCCTTCTCCTCCTGCCCCCAATCCCTCCCAGCATCAGAGTTTTTTCCAATGAGTCAACTCTTTGCATGAGGTGCCCAAAGTACTGGAGCTTCAGCTTTAGCATCATTCCTTCCAAAGAAATCCCAGGGTTGATCTCCTTCAGAATGGACTGGTTGGATCTCCTTGCAGTCCAAGGGACTCTCAAGAGTCTTCTCCAACACCACAGTTCAAAAGCATCAATTCTTCGGTGCTCAGCCTTACAAAGACCAAAATGTTTGAGAGCAACTGCCCACTCCAGTACTCTTGCCTGGAAAATCCCATGGGTGGAGGAGCCTGGTAGGCTGCAGTCCATGGGGTCGTGAAGAGTCGGACACAACTTCACTTTCACTTTTCACTTTAATGCATTGGAGAAGGACATGGCAACCCACTCCAGTGTTCTTGCCTGGAGAATCCCAGGGACAGGGGAGCCTGGTGGGCTGCTGTCTCTGGGGTCGCACAGAGTCGGACACGACTGAAGTGACTTAGCAGCAGTAGCAGCTTTAGGACAACGCTTTTTTCCCTTGAAAAACAAAAACTTACACATTTATTTCTGTGTCACTGTTGATCATAGTATAGTCTCAACCACTCAATAATTATAATCTTAACCAAAGTAACTTACATTTCACAGATAAAACGGGAGGGAGTTGATGTCAGTCCTACACAAGCATTTAATTAGGCTTAGTAATCAGCATTTCAGTATTTTGTCCTACTTAGAAGTTATCTCTGTATAAATGATTAATTACTCTGTTAACTCATTATATATGAATCCAAGATTTTAAGTTATTCAAAGATCTGAGAAATTGTCTTTGAATCTTCCAAAATTTACAGTTCTCCCAAAAATTCTCTCCAAAACCCATAACCCTAGTCTAATCAAGAGAAGAACATCAGACAAATTCCAGAAGAGGGGCATCCTACAGAGTATCCCTAACCAGTCCCCCCACACAATCACCATCATCAAAATAAGGATACTGTTGCAAGCAAGAGCCTAGGGAGACATGACAAGTAAGTGTAATGTGGTGACCTGGAACAGATAGAGAACGCTGGGTAAAAACTAAAACGTCTGAATAAATTGTAGACTTAATGTAGCAACCATTAGTTCTTTCATTGTAATAAGTGTACGGTACTAATATAAAATGTTAAGAGGAAACTGTTGTGGGGTGGGAGTACAGGAATTCTGTACTATCCAATTTTCTCTAAATATAAACTTATAAAAAATAAAGTCTGTTAATAAAAAGTAAAAGTATATTATTACTGGGAACCTCCCTGGTGGTCCAGTGNTTTTCTGAATGTTGAGCTTTAACCAACTTTTTCGCTCTCCACTTTCACTTTCATCAAGAGGCTCTTTAGTTCCTCTTCACTTTCTGCCATAAGGGTGGTGTCATCTGCATATCTGAGGTTATTGATATTTCTCCCGGCAATCTTGATTCCAGCTTGTGTTTCTTCCAGTCCAGTTTCTCATGATGTACTCTGCATATTAGTTAAATAAGCAGGGTGACAATATACAGCCTTGACGCACTACTTTTCCTATTTGGAACCAGTCTGTATGTGCAATTCCTCTTATGTGAATCTTGTAATTATTGTGCTTTCTTATATTAAGGCAGTTTTACACAGTAGGGATGAAGCTACATTCTTTTGCAGGCCCCCCAGGAAGGGTGAGGTCATTTCTGATGTTAGATAATGAAGAAAGAAGTCTGCTTTCAATCAGAAGCTTGAAGCAAACAGAGCAATCCAAGATAAATCCTTAATGTGGTTTGGATGCATGAAGGGTCAAATGCCTAGGAACCAAAGGACATCATCAAGAATGTGAAAGGGCAATCTACAGAACAGGAGAAAATAATTTGCAAGTCATATATCCAATATGGCTCTACTATCCAGAATAAATGAAGAACTTTTAAAGCTCAACAACAACAAAAACAGTTCAAATAAAACGTGAGCAAAGACATTTCTTTGAAGATATGCAAATGGTCGACAGGCACATGAAAAGATACTCAACATCACTGACTCTTAAGAAATGCAAGTAAAAAGACAATGAGATGCCACGTCACACTTAATAATATGGCTATAATCAAAAAAACGTGTGTACGATGACGTGAGGATGTGGAGAAACTAGAACCTTTATAGGCTGCGGGTAGGAATGGAAAACAGTGCACCTACTGTGGGAGACAGTTGGGAGGTTCCTCCAAATGTTAAGCCCTGAATTACCAGGTGATCCAGAAATTCCACTCCCAGGTATATGCCCGAAGAAATAAAAACAGACACTCAAATACTTGTGTACGCAGGATCACAGCAGCACTCTTAAATAGCTCAAAAGTGGAAACAATCAAACGTCTATCAATTGATGTATTGTTAAACAAATTATAGGGAGTTCCTTGGTGGTCTAATGGTTAGGATTCAGAACTTTTACTGCCATGGCCTGGGTTCATTCCCTGGTTGGGGAACTATAACCCACAAGCTGTGAAGCTGTGACCAAATATATACATATATATATATATATATATATATATATATAGTATATACATGCAAGGGAATATAACTCAGCCTTAAAAAGGAATGAAGTACTACTGTATGCCACAATATGAATGAATCTTGAAAACATGCTAAGTGAAAGAAGCTGCACACAAAAGACCACACGTGATGCCGCTTATATTAACTATCCAGAGCAGGTAAATCCACAGAGTTAGGAAGCAGACTGGTGGTTGTCAAGGACTGAGGGGAGAGGGAGAGAGGCATGCTTGCTTAATGGGTACAGTGTTTTGGGGGTTTTTTGGCCACATTGCATGGCTTGGGGGATCTTTGTTCCCTGACCAGGGATCAAACCTGTCCCTCCTTGCAGTGTACTCCTAACTACTGGACAGCCAGGGGATTCCTCAGTCCAAAGTGTTTTGAGAGGGGATGAAAATGTTTTGGAACTAGATAGGGGATGATGAAAAAGTTTGGGGGTGATGAAAAAGTTATGGTTGTACAACATTGTAAATAAACTAGAAGTCACTGAATTGTTCACTTTAAAATGATTAGTTTTATGTGATTTGAATTTTACCTCAAAAAATAAAATAATGAAATAAATCAAACCAGGATGCCTAGGAAGCTACTTCTGGGTATTAAATGAGGATGGCTTCTTCTATGGGGATAAAAGTGAGAAGCCAGAAGAGGAGGAAACAAGGCCACTCTGGGCCAACTGTTGGAGCTAAAGTGAGAATGTCTTGAAAGAGCAGACAGAATGGGAAGAGATTAGATGTGTTAAATGTGGGATTTCTTTGTAAAACAGACGTTTATAGTGCTACAAATTTCTGTATTTATTTCTCACAATTTCAAGTAAAGTTATTTGTACAATTTGGAAAACTTAGCTGTGAGTTTCTTAAAGAGCAAAACCTGTCATATCTTTGAACCTTTTGGGCCTGGTATGCAGTGGGTTCTAGAAATGCTGATTTTGATGAAATTAGAGTAGGAGGTTTTGGTTACACTTGTGTAGAAGCATAAAAATAGGAACAGCACACTTTTTTGGAATATCTTTGTCATGGCAGCAGTAAACAGTTGCAGATCACAAAGGAAAGTGAGACCCTGAAATTCAACTGGAGGGAAAAGAGGAGTAAAATTTTCTATGATTAAATCAATATTTGCTTTCTTAAAAGGGGTGGTAATCCCTTATGTTGATAGTGTATAAGACAGTACATATCTTACTGTGGTAGGGAAACTCTATCTGGAAGTAGGAAGCACCAGTTTTGTTTGTACACTGCTTTCTTTGAAGACCTGGCTCTCCTTGCATTTCCAGAATGGTAGCCTAAAGTTCCTGGGATAGCTTACCTTCTTACATCCAGCAGGAAGAAGCCAATATAGTTCTCCCATCAGCATTTTCAGGAAAAATGTTATTTGGACTAGTTCTGATACCTGCCCATCCCCAAACAAATCACTGTAGCCTATGGAGGGAAACATTACCAGACCACCTTACCTGCTTCCTGAGGAACCTGTATGCAGTTTAAGAAGCAACAGTTAAAACCAGATGTGGAATAATGGACTGGTTCCAAATTGGGAAATGAGTAGGTCAAGGCTATATATTGTCACCTTGCTTATTTAACTTATATGCAGAGTATGTCACGCAAAATGCCAGGCTGGATGAAGCATAAACTGGAATCCAGATCATCAGAAGAAATATCAATAATCTCAGATATGCAGATGACACTACTCTAATGTCAGACACCAAAGAGGAACTAAAGAATTTATTGATGAAGGTGAAAGAGGAGAGTGAAAAACATGACTTAAAACTCAGCATTCAAAAAATGAAGATCATGGCATCCAGTCCCATCACTTCATGGAAAATAGATGAGGAAACAATGGAAACAATGACAGACTTCATTTTGGGGGGCTCCAAATCACTTTAGAAGGTGACTGCAGCCATGAAATTAAAAGACCTTTCCTCCTTGGAAGAAAAGATATGACAAACCTAGACAGTGTATTAAAAAGCAGAGACATCCCTTGCTAATAAAGGTCTGTCTAATTAAAACTATGGTTTTTCCAGTAGTCATGTATGGATGTGAGAGTTGGACTATAAAGAAAGCTGAGCACAGAAGAACTGATGCTTTTGAACTGTGGTGTTGGAGAAGACTCTTGAGAGTTCCTTGGACTGCAAGGAGATCCAACCAATCAATCTGTAAGGAAATCAAACCTGGATATTCAATGGAAGGACTGAAGCTGAAGCTGAAACTCCAAATTTTGGCCACCTGATGCAAAGAACTGACTCATTATAGAAGATCCTGATGCTAGGAAAGATTGAGAGCAGGAGGAGAGGGAGACAAGAAAGGATGAGATGGTTGGAGGGCATCCCCGACTCAATGGACGTGAGTTTGAGTAAACTCCAGGAGTTGGTGATGGACAGAGTGGCCTGGCATGCTGCAGTCCATGGGGTCACAAAGGATCAGACATGACTGAGTGACTGAACACAGAGGATGAGGATGTTGCTGGGAAGGCAATTGACAAAAGCCTACTACATAAACTAATCTTAAAGTCTCATTATGAAATCCATCTCATATTTGTGGTCTAAAGCCCACACTCAGTTATGCTATATTCAGTTCAATTCAGGTGCTCAGTTGTGTCCGACTCTTTGCAACCCCATGAATCGTAGCACGCCAGGCCTCCCTGTCCATCACCAACTCCTGGAGTTCACTCAGACTCACGTCCATCAAGTCAGTGATGCCATCCAGCCATCTCATCCTCAGTCGTCCCCTTCTCCTCCTGACCCCAATCCCTCCCAGCATCAGAGTCTTTTCCAATGAGTCAACTCTTTGCATGAGGTGCCCAAAGTACTGGAGTTTCAGCTTTAGCATCATTCCTTCCAAAGAAATCCCAGGGCTGATCTCCTTCAGAATGGACTGGTTGGATCTCCTTGCAGTCCAAGGGGCTCTCAAGAGTCT
>SJXQ01011340.1:168121-214682 GCA_006408695.1 Aepyceros melampus
TCTTCCAGCCCAGCGTTTCTCATGATGTACTCTGCATATAAGTTAAATAAGCAGGGTGACAATATACAGTCTTGACGTACTCCTTTTCCTATTTGGAACCAGTCTGTTGTTCCATGTCCAGTTCTAACTGTTGCTTCCTGACCTGCATACAGATTTCTCAAGAGGCAGGTCAGGTGGTCTGGTATTCCCATCTCTTTCAGAATTTTCCACAGTTTATTGTGATCCACACAGTCAAAGGCTTTGGCATAGTCAATAAAGCAGAAATAAATGTTAGTCCTTCAAAGAAAAAGTCCTCAGATCAAAGTTGACAAATAATATATACTGTAACTCCCTCTTCAGAGGTTCCCATTGTGCATTAGTGTAGCAAAGGCTTTGAGAAATGCTTCAGCATAGAGGCTGATGAACTTTGTCTAGTCAACTGTTTCACAAGATTATACGACTAAAGAAAACTTTTTGAGTAACACCTATCAACAGCCATGGAACAATACAACATATTTTGGAAAAGACCATGTCATTGCAAAAGTCCAATGTCTTCAGACTTGGCTCTGTCTTTGGTGGCTGCAACTGCTTTCTACCTAGTCACAAACTCAGTAATTACAGAGCCAGAAGTGATTTTGCAACCAGAAGATGTAATGTCATGTTACAATTTTTTTTTTAGCAATATGAGATTATAGTGTCATAATTTCATGAATTGTCTACCAATATTTGCATGTTTAATCTCTTATACCTTGTTTATGATACTGTGGTTAGAAAGAAATGAAACAACATTAAATAGTTATCTCTGGGAATGGCAACCTGTTAAGGGCACTGTCACAGGGTCAATTTTAGACCTACAATCACAAGAGCTTTACAGGAAAATGACACCCAGACCTTCCAGTATTCCCATAAAGTTTCCTGTTTATAACTCCCCTTGCTCCACCTCCATCCCTATTTCACAAAATGAAGAGATTTTTAGGCATGACTTGGTAAAACATTTTGTGGGAATGTCTCCTTAAAAAATAAAAAAAGGTGCTAAATATACCATTACCATTTGCAAACTTTCTCCTAAAATATCTCATGGATTTGGAAGGCACTGGAGAAAAAATATGTCTGAAAGTGAGTAATGTAAAAAAATGCAAAAACTTTGATTCTTTATCAAAAAGTAGAAGTGTGAGCACAGATGAAATTCCCTTTGATATGCAGTGTAGGGGCTGAGGGCTTCCCTGATAGCTCAGTTGGTAAAGAATCCACCTGCAATGCAGGAGACCCCAGCTCGATTCCTGGGTCAAGAAGATCCACTGGAGAAGGGAAAGGCTACCCATTCTGGTGCTGGATTCTCAGTGGTTAATAATCTAACCTGCTTAGGGCCTCATACGATTCTTTATTCCTTTCCTGCCCTCATTCACTAGCTATGCTTAGGTCTCCTCATTTTGATACCTCAGTCTTCAGTAATATATTTCTATAAAATGTCCAATACCAGACTAAACTCTGGTTTCAGAGACTTTTCAAAGCATTGCAACAATTCAGTCAAGTGCCCAGCAAGGAATAGGGTCTTTTATAGACAACATGGACAGCAAGGAGGTCCAACCAGTCCATCCTAAAGCAAATCAGTCCTGAATGTTCATTGGAAGAACTGATGTTGAAGCTGAGACTCCAGTACTTTGGCCACCTGATTCATAGGACAAACTCATCTGAAAAAACCCTGATGCTGGAAAGATTGAGGGCAGGAGGAGAAGGGGATGACAGAGGATGGATGGTTGGATGGTATCACCAACCCAATGGACATGAGCTTGAGTAAACTCTGGGAGTTGGTGATGGACAGGGAGGCCTGGCGTGCTGCAGTCCATGGGGTTGCAAAGAGTTGGACATGATTGAGCAACTGAACTAAACTGAACTGAACTGATAGGCAACATAGCTGCAGATTTACTTATTTCTATACAAAGTATTGCTTAGTTGAGCTCTACCGGCAGCTTCCGACGGCAGGATGTCTCACAGGAAGTTCTCTGCTCCCAGGCACGGGTCCCTGGGCTTCCTGCCTCAGAAGCGCAGCAGCCGGCACCGCAGGAAGGTGAAGAGCTTCCCCAAGGATGACTCTTCCAAGCCCGTGCATCTCACCGCCTTTCTTGGCTACAAGGCTGGCATGACCCACATTGTGAGGGAGGTCGACAGGCCAGGGTCCAAGGTGAACAAGAAGGAAGTTGTGGAGGCTGTGACCATCATGGAGACTCCGCCCAGGGTGATCGTGGGCATCGTGGGCTACGTGGAAACACCCCGAGGCCTCCGGACCTTTAAGACCATCTTTGCTGAGCATATCAGTGACGAGTGCAAAAGGTGCTTCTACAAGAACTGGCATAAGTCTAAGAAGAAGGCCTTCACCAAGTACTGCAAGAAGTGGCAGGACGTAGATGGCAAGAAGCAGCTCGAGAGGGACTTCAGCAGCATGAAGAAGTGCTGCCAGGTCATCCGTGTCGTTGCCCGCACCCAGGTGCGCCTGCTTCCTGCGCCAGAAGAAGGCCCACCTCATGGAGGGCCAGGTGAACGGAGGCACTGTGGCT
Organism: Aepyceros melampus; assembly: GCA_006408695.1. Taxonomy (NCBI): domain Eukaryota; kingdom Metazoa; phylum Chordata; class Mammalia; order Artiodactyla; family Bovidae; genus Aepyceros; species Aepyceros melampus. The sequence goes on from SJXQ01011340.1 coordinate 170,656, forward strand.
GAGCCGCGAGAGGCTCGAGCAGCAGGTCCCTGTGAGCCAAGTGTTTGGCCAGGATGAGATGATTGATGTCATCGGCGTGACCAAGGGCAAAGGCTACAAAGGTGTCACCAGCCGTGGGCACACCAAGAAGCTGCCCCATAAGACCCATCGAGGGCTGCGCAAGGTTGCCTGTATTGGGGCGTGGCATCCTGCCCGGGTGGCCTTCTCTGTGGCTCGGGCGGGCAGAAAGGCTACCATCACTGCACTGAGATCAACAAGAAGATCTACAAGATTGGTCAGGGCTACCTCATCAAGGACGGCAAACTGATCAAGAACAATGCCTCTACTGATTACGATCTGTCTGACAAGAGCATCAACCCTCTGGGTGGCTTTGTCCACTATGGTGAGGTGACCAATGACTTTTCATGCTCAAAGGCTGCGTGGTGGGAACCAAGAAGCGAGTGCTCACTCTGCGCAAGTCCTTGCTGGTGCAGACCAAACGGCGGGCCCTGGAGAAGATCGACCTCAAATTTATTGATACCACCTCCAAGTTTGGTCATGGTCGCTTCCAGACTGTGGAGGAGAAGAAAGCCTTCATGGGACCACTTAAGAAGGACCGAATTGCAAAGGAAGAAGGGGCCTAATAGAACAGATTGTACAGCTGGTAGAATCTCAATAAAATTATTTTCCAGTGGGAAAAAAAAATAAAAACAAAGTATTGCTTAGTTGATAGGCCATTTGGCTTTTTTTTTTTTAATTGCAATGATAATTTAAGCAGTCCTTCTAAATCTGTATTCTTATCCACAACTCTGTGGTTCAGGAAAAACAAAGTTAAGCGTGATGTTGAGGAATTAATTAGGATCACGTTAAGCAGATTTTCTTTCAGTTCAGTTCAGTTCAGTTGCTCAGTCGTGTCCGACTCTTTGCGACCCCATGAATTGCAGCACATCAGGCCTCCCTGTCCATCATCAACTCCCGGAGTTCACTCAGACTCACGTCCATTGGGTCAGTGATGCCATCCAGCCATCTCATCCTCGGTCGTCCCCTTCTCCTCCTGCCCCCAATCCCTCCCAGCATCAGGGTCTTTTCCAATGAGTCAGCTCTTCGCATGAGGTGGCCAAGCGCTGGCTCCATGGACCACGCAGAAGCGCGGCCGAGAGGAGCCACCCCTCGCCCAAGGTCAGGGGCGGCAACCGAGAATGTCAGGCTGTGATGGCACAGGAGTGGCCTAGAGGAGCTACCCTACGTCCGAGGTCAAGGAGGCGGCCAACAAGAACTACCTCATGCCCGAGGTCAGGGAGGCAGCCAAGAGGAGCAACCCCAAGTCCAAGAAGTGGTGGCTGCGTGGGCGCAGGAGGGCCGAAAGGAGCTACTCCACATTCAAGGTCAGGAGGGGCGGCTGTGTGGAGATATCCCTCATCCAAGGTAAGAACAGCGGCTGCGCTTTGCTGGAGCAGCCGTGAAAAGATACCCCATGTCCAAGGTAAGAGAAACCCAAGTAAGACGCTAGGTGTTGTGAGAGGGCATCAGAGGGCAGACACACTGAAACCATAATCACAGAAAACTAGCCAATCTGATCACATGGACCACAGCCTTGTCTAACTCAATGAAACTAAGCCGTTTCGTGTGGGGCCAACCAGGACAGGCGAGTCATGGTGGAGAGGTCTGACAGAATGTGATCCACTGGAGAAGAGAATGGAAAACCACTTCAGTATTCTTGCCTTGAGAACCCCATGAACAGTATGAAAAGGCAAAATGATAGGATACTGAAAGAGGAACTCCCCAGGTTGGTAGGTGTCCAATATGCTACTGGAGATCAGTGGAGAAATAACTCCAGAAAGAATGAAGGGATGGAGCCAAAGCAAAAACAATACCCAGCTGTGGATGTGACTGGTGATAGAAGCAAGGTCTGATGCTGTAAAGAGCAATATTGCATAGGAACCTGGAATGTCAGGTCCATGAATCAAGGCAAATTGGAAGTGGTCAAACAGGAGATGGCAAGAGTGAATGTCGACATTCTAGGAATCAGCGAACTAAAATGGACTGGAATGGGTGAATTTAACTCAGATGACCATTATATCTACTACTGCGGGCAGGAATCCCTCAGAAGAAATGGAGTAGCCATCATGGTCAACAAAAGAGTCCAAAATGCAGTACTTGGATGCAATCTCAAAAACGACAGAATGATCTCTGTTCGTTTCCAAGGCAAACCATTCAATATCACGGTAATCCAAGCCTTTGCCCCAACCAGTAACATTGAAGAAGCTGAAGTTGAATGGTTCTAGAAGACCTACAAGACCTTTTAGATTTTCTTTAGTAGCATATATATTCTTGCTGTATTTTGCATGATGTATTTGTAGAACGGGGCTTCCCTGGTGGCTCAGTGGCAAAGAATCAGCCTGCCAATGCAGGAAATGAGGGTTAGATACCCTGGAGAAGGAGATGGCAACCCACTCCAGTACTCTTTGCCTGGGAAATCTCATGAACAGAGGAGGCTGTTCAGGCTGTTCATGCAGGCTACAGCCCATGAAGTCCCAAAGAGTCGGATACAACTTAGCAACTGAACAACAATTTGTGGAGTTCACTTTTAGAACTCCAGTTTGTATTATGATAGTCACTAGAAATGTGGTTCTAAAGCCAAAAGATAGAGATTTCATGGGAATGCAGAAGAAGAAAAAAAAAATTAGCTCTATTAGTAGATATTACGAGGCCCCATATATTCCATATGGGGTTTCCCTAGTAGCTCAGCTGGTAAAGAAACCACCTGCAATGCGGGAGACCTGGGTTCGATCCCTGGGTTGGGAAGATCCCTGGGAGAAGGGAACACCTACCCACTCCAGTATCCTGGCCTGGAGAATCCCAGGGACTGCAGAGTCCTTGGGGTCGCAAAGAGTCGGACACGACTGGGCAACTTTCACACATATTCCATGTAACAGGAATTATACCAGGCACTGGGAGTCGGACACGACTGAGCGACTTCACTTTCACTTCTCACTCTCATGCATTGGAGAAGGAAATGGCAACCCACTCCAGTGTTCTTGCCTTGAGAATCCCAGGGACAGGGGAGCCTGGTGGGCTGCCATCTATGGGGTCGCACAGAGTCGGACACGACTGAAGCGACTTAGCAGCAGCAGCAGCAGCAGAGATTCAAAAATGAATAAGAAATGTATTTTGTCTCACCCAGTTCAGTCCCTGGTCGTCTTTTCACCAGACTGTCACGTTTGTAGTCTGACTAGAAGACCCCTCCCTCCAGTCTTGCCCCTCTTTAAGTCCTCAGACACTGCAGCACAGAGTACTGCCTAATGCCAAGGGTCACGCGAACCTGCATTAAGTCCAAATTCTTTGGTATCATAGTCAATAACATCAAGACACTCCTCTCTCTTTGTGCCCTATCACTCTTTATCTTGATGTTTCTGTGTTCTAACTGGATCCCATCCCTTGCACTTTCTGCATGTGTCACATGAATCTAAACCTCTGAGTCATCATTGCTCAGGGCCCGAAGCTCTGCCAGGCTCGCCTTTCTCAGCATCTTCTTCTAGTCAACTTTGTTCTTTCCTCCAGGTTCAGCTCACTACTTCCACGAAGACTTTGCTGAGTGTGCTGGGTAGTCTAAGTTCTCTGCTATGTCTGGGCATTCTTCCAGCACTGTGAAGGTGAAGTCGCTCAGTCGTTTCCGACTCTTTGCGACCCAGTGGACTGTAATGTACTAGGCTTCTCTGTCCATGGGATTCTCCAGGCAAGAATACTGGAGTGGATTGCCATTTCCTTCTCCAGGGGATCTTCCCGACCCAGGGATCAAACCCGGGTCTCCTGCATTGGAGGCAGACGCTTTAACCTCTGAGCCACCAGGGTACCTAGCGTATTCAAATTATGGTTATGTTTCTTCCCTCTCACCATTGGTTCCTTGATGGGAGAGACTGTGCCCTGTTATCTGTGTGCTGCTGGCATTCAGCACATCCCTGGCCTGTAGCTGACCCTCAGCTATTGCTTATTGAATAAAATAGAGCTAGATTTGAGACCAGCTGGGACCTGGGATTCTTTGCTGCAGGGCTGTGCCTAGACACACCTCTCCATGAGCCACAAAATACAGAGAAACTGTATGGGACTGAAATAATTGTGTACATTCACAGTTGGGGCAAATTATGGACAAAAGATACAAAGAGACCAAAAATAAATAAGTAAACTCAACTGCCACTTTTGAAGAGCATGGAGCAAAACCAGGAAATTTTAAGGAAAACGGACCTTAAGCAGGACCAAAAGCAGGACACTGAGCGTGCCCACTGCGCTCACACTGCCACGGGTGGGCAAACCTCCTAAGCCAGCCCTCTGCCTAACTCTTGGACATACCCCCGTGCTGTGCTGTGCTTAGTTGCTCAGTCACATCCGACTCTTTGCGACCCCATAGACTGCAGCCTGCCAGGCTCCTCTGTCCATGGGGATTCTCCAGGCAAGAATACTAGAGTGTGGCCATGCCCTCCTCCAGGGGATCTTCCCAACCCAGGGCTCAAACCCAGGTCTCCCACATTGCAGGTGGCTTCTGAACCACCAGGCAAGCCCAGGAATACTGGAGTGGGTAGCCTATCCTTTCTCCAGGGGGTTTTCCTGATCCAGGAATCAAACTGAGGTCTCCTGCATTGCAGGCAAATTCTTTACCAGCTGAGCTACCAGGGAAGCTGGAACACACCCCTACCCTCTCCCTATACAAGGTACAAGCTTACCCCCTCCCCAGCCAGAGAGCAAGCAAGGGAATATGTTTTTGTTTTAGTTCTTGGCTGCAGCAGGGGCCCCAGTAAAGCCTTGCCTGAATTTCTTGTCTGGCCTCTAGTCAATTTTTATTGGTTCGGGAAGGTCAAGGACGTTTGGTAGGTTATCAGATTGATCATATTAAAACAATTAAATTTAAAATTTTACATTTGCTAAATGAAATTAAACTTTGCAAGTAACTTTTAATAGGAACTAATAAAACTTACCAAACTCCAGACAAGAATTTTTACATAGCAGAGCATTATATAAATTCACTATGATTTTCTTCTGTTAAAAAGTCAGATATACTGTTTCTACATAAGATAACAAGCATAATTAATGTTGGAGATACCTTTCCTACCAAACATAAATGTTATTCTGTAAGAAAATCTCTTCAGTTTCATTGCAAACCCTAAGATCTATAATAAAACAAATTACTACTTTATTCTTTCTATGATTCAACAAAAATAATGAATAAGTTCAGCAATACTGTCATTTTCCAAATGAGGATAATTCAAACATAGGCCCCACAAGGCTGTTCACAGATGACAAATCATTTTGAAAGGAAACTTGAGTGGACAAATGTGATTTATCTGCCCAATATGCCGCCTTTGGGAACCACCCATTCTCCCCTCTTTATGGTCCAGGTAGGAGTGCAATCATTGAATCCTACCCGCTAAGGGATGTCTTTGGATTAACTCATTCACATGGCAACAATGATTGCTTCAGAGCTAAGTTCACAGCTCAACCAGGGAGAGCCACAACCCTGCCCATGACTACCCATTCCTAGGAAGCAGAGAGGCTGGAAGCACGTGACATGGAGGAGCTCAGTGGCTAACAAACTGAATTGCTATCACCTTCAATGAAAAACTTTTGTCTAATACAACAACCTAGAGTATTTAGTAGACTATTTCCAAAGACAATATAGTCAGCAAAACAACCTTCTCCACTTTATAACTGTGCATACAACCGACCTTCCACACTTAATAACCATAACAACATTAAAACACTTCATAATTGTAAGCAAAACAACTTTATATAACATTTTAACTATAAACACATCCAGACCTCTGGACTTTATACTAAACAAACTCTTGTAACATTTTATAACTGTAAGCAAAACACCTCTTAATAATATTTCATAACTTCAATCACGTGTTTAACAGGAAAGACCTGCCACTTATTTGACATTTTGAGCACATATAAAGGCTCAAAAAATCCTGGCTTATTTATCAGTTAGTGAACAGTTTCAGATGCTAAAATTTTAATTATTTGATTAGTTTAGGTTTTCTTAGCACACAATAGCGGAAAAGGCAATGGCCCCCCTCTCCAGTACTCTTGCCTGGAAAATCCCATGGACAGAGGAGCCTGGTAGGGTGCAGTCCACAAGGTCGCTAAGAGTTGGACACGACAGAGTGACTTCACTTTCACTTTTCACTTTCATGCATTGAAGAAGGAAATGGCAACACATTCCAGTGTTCTTGCCTGGAGAATCCCAGGGACGGGGGAGCCTGGTGGGCTGCTGTCTATGGGGTCGCACAGAGTCAGACACAATTGAAGCGACTTAGCAGCAGCAGCAGCAGCAGCACACAATAGCTCAATATACATCTCAATCACTATCATTTATGTATAAGCATAATGCTACACAACAGCTGTAATTAATTCTGGAATTTAAATAATTCACTGATTATTTTAAAATACCTAGAAAGATTGAAACTATGAATTTTAAGGAATTTTTAGTGACTGATGAAATTACAAAACTGAATGAAAGTAACTACATCTTTCAAAACATATATTAACATGTCCTAATCTGAGTCCAGAGTTCCAAAGAATAGCAAGAAGAGATAAGAAAGCCTTCTTCAGCAATCAATGCAAAGAAATAGAGGAAAACAGCCAAATGGGAAAGACTAGAGATCTTGTCAAGAAAATCAGAGATACCTAGGGAACATTTCATGCAAAGATGGGCTTGATAAAGGACAGAAATGGTATGGACCTAACAGAAGCAGAAGATATTAAGAAGAGGTGGCAAGAATACACAGAATAACTGTACAAAAAAGATCTTCACAGCCCAGATAATCACAATGGTGTGATCACTCACCTAGAGCCAAACATCCTGGAATGTAAAGTCAAGTGGGCCTTAGAAAGCATCACTACGAAAAAAACTAGTGGAGGAGATGGAACTCCAATTGAGCTGTTTCAAAACCTAAGAGATGATGCTGTGAAAGTGCTGCATTCAATATGCCAGCAAATTTGGAAAACTCAGCAGTGGCCACAGGAGTGGAAAAGGGCAGTTTTCATTCCAATTCCAATGAGAGGCAATGCCAAAGAATGCTCAAACTACCGCACAATTGCGCTCGTCTCACATGCTAATAAAGTAATGCTCAAACTTCTCCAAGCCAGGCTTCAGCAATACGTGAACCATGAACTTCCAGATGTTCAAGCTGGTTTTAGAAAAAGCAAAGGAACCAGAGATCAAATTGGCAACATCGCTGGATCATGGAAAAAGCAAGAGAGTTCCAGAAAAACATATATTTCTGCTTTATTGACTATGCCAAAGCCTTTGACTGTGTGGATCACAATAAACTGTGAAAAATTCTGAAAGAGATGGGAATACAAGACCACCTGGCCTGCCTCTTGAGAAACCTATATGCGGTCAGGAAGTAACAGTTAGAACTGGACATGGAACAACAGACTGGTTCCAAATAGGAAAAGGAGTATGTCAAGGCTGTATATTGACACCTTGCTTATTTAACTTATATGCAGAGTACATCATGAGAAATGTTGGGCGGGAAGAAGCACAAGCTGACATCAAGATTGCTGGGAGAAATATCAATAACCTCAGATATGCAGATGACACCACCCTTATGGCAGAAAGTGAAGAGGAACTCAAAAGCCTCTTGATGAAAGTGAAATAGGAGAGTGACAAAGTTGGCTTAAAGCTCAACATTCAGAAAATGAAGATCATGGCATCTGGTCCCATCACTTCATGGGAAATAGATGGGGAAACAGTGGAAACAGTGCCAGACTTTATTTTTTTGGGCTCCAAAATCACTGTAGATGGTGACTGCAGCCATGAAATTAAAAGGTGCTTACTCCTTGGAAGGAAAGTTATGACCAACCTAGATAGCATATTGAAAAGCAGAGACATTACTTTGCCGACTAAGGTCCGTCTAGTCAAGGCTATGGTTTTTCCAGTAGTCATGTATGGATGTTGAGAGTTGGACTGCGAAGAAAGCTGAGCGCCGAAGAATTGATGCTTTTGAACTGTGGTGTCGGAGAAGACTCTTGAGAGTCCCTTGGACTGCAGGGAAATCCAACCAGTCCATTCTGAAGGAGATCAGCCCTGGGATTTCTTTGGAAGGAATGATGCTAAAGCTGAAACTCCAGTACTTTGGGCACCTCATGCGAAGAGTTGACTCACTGGAAAAGACTCTGATGCTGGGAGGGATTGGGGGCAGGAAGAGAAGGGGACAACCGAGGATGAGATGGCTGGATGGCATCACTGACTCAATGGATGTGAGTCTGAGTGAACTCCGGGAGTTGGTGATGGACAGGGAGGCCTGGCGTGCTGCGATTCATAGGGTCACAAAGAATCAGACACGACTGAACTGAACTGGATCTTTTTTTTTCTTTTGATTTACTAATAAAACAAAAACATGACTTTTTAAAAATTAATTATTAGTTTTACTTTTTTTTTTCTGATATGGCTGTGTCTTCACTAGGATAAGGAGGCTTTTTTGACTAGAAATTTCACAAAATATTTAGTCTGTATACAAATAGTCTTAAAATTGAGAAAATTATATACATATATATATATGATGGTGGTTTATTCCCTAAGTTGTGTCCAACTCTTGTGACCCCATGGACTGTAGCCTGCCAGGCTCCTCTGCCCATGAGGATTCTCCAGGTAAGAATACTGGAGTAGGTTGCCATTTCCTTCTGCAGGGGATCTTCCTGACTCAGGGATCAAACCCAGGTCCCCTGCATTCCAGGCAGACTCTTTACAGACTGAGCTACAAGGGAAGATCCCTATATATGTATGTGCGTGTGTGTATATATATACACACGCACATACATATTATTTCATTTTGGTCACACCACATGGCTTTTGGGATCTTGTGGGAGGGCCAGAGTTTGAACCCAGGCCCTGGCAGGGAAAGCATGGAGTCCTAGCAGCAAGCAAGTGTCGAGCTAGCATGAGAACCAGGAACTAACCTCCACCCTCAGCCCTCAGCACACAGCCCCCGCGCTAGTTGTGCCCCAAGGGCTGCCCTCCTGATCGCTCCGTCGTGGCACTGTCTACCACTTCAACAACAACTCCAGGGGGCGGTTGCCACTGGCCTCCAACTCGTACTTTGGGGCCTGGGGTTCAGATCTCCCAGCACTCACCGTCTAAAACAAACTTTCTTTACTTTGCATGACAGGAACAAGACAATGACCTACTTATCTTTCCTCCTCCTCCTCCTCATTTTTTTAGAAAATATCTTTTGTCTCTGGCCCCTTCCCTTTCTCCTTTTGGTCAATTCTGATCCCCTTTTCCTCCTCTCTCTGAGATGGAGAAGGTGGTGAACCCGGGAACTGAGGAAGGAGGTTTTCCATTCAATCATATTAAAGACCCTGGGGGAAAGTAAAGCTCAGAGCCAGTAAGGAAACATTTCCTTTTTGCTTTTATTTGGTTTTAGCTTCTCATGTTTGAAACACTGCAGTATTCATGAGTTGGCCTTGTGGAGGGTGTTTCTAAGCAAGGCTGATGGGAAGGAAAGATCTCAGGCCCCAGGTGGGAGTAGTGTTGTTCGGAGCTGGGCAGAGATGTAAGAGGTGAAGAAGCAGCGTCCTCGATGCCTCTGGACGTCTTCCAAGGCTTATTTTTCCCTCACTCAGCCTCTTATATAGCTTTCCCCCATAGTGAGGAAGACCCTGGACCCCAGAGTCCTCCAGAGAATCTTCACTGCTTGCCTGTACCTCTGGCTCTGCTGGGATCTCGTTGGAGAAAGGACAAGTTTCTGATGCTCACACTGATCCACACACAAGCATTCTCCCCCTGTGACTTTCAGATGGCCTCAGCCCGTCACTTAGTCCCCATACAACTTGTCCTTTAATTAATGGTAGTTCAGTTGTGATAGTTGTTTTATGAAGGTTTTGGTTGATTTCCCTGCCCTCTTACCTTTTTAATATATGGAATCCAAAGTGTATACGAGGTTTGGGGAGAGGCCATAGAAAACAGTACCAGTGGCAGGCACTCTAGTCCCGTCTCCACTGTCAGCTTCCTCCAATTCTATTCCTACTCCACCTGTTCACTTTGCCTTTCCTGGGGAACTAACTGAGCAACTGGAGAGCGATCTCAAGATAGTGTAGACCAAGTTAGGGAAGTGAAGAGGAGTCGAGCAAGAGGGAGGGGTTTTGTCTCCTTTCCCAGGGTGAGCCTTCAGTTTGATCCACTGATTACCGTGCCTTTCCTACGTCTATAAGTAGGTATGTGCTTTATCCCCACCGACCAGTCCGTTTTATCCCCTGTCTCCCGTCAGTCTTATTTCTTTTCTCCTTTGTTAGTCATTTAATTTGGTCCCTCCAGGCTTATCCCCAAACCCACCCACGACACAACCAGCAGTTTAATCCTTGTGCCACTGCTGGTAGCACCACAGAAAGTGGAGTGTGTCACTCAGTTGCGTCCAACTCTTTGCAGCCCCGTGGACTGCAGCCACCAGGCTCCTCTGTCCTGGGATTCTCCAGGCAAAAATACTGGAGTGGGTTGCCATTTCCTTCTCCAGGGGAATCTTCCCCACCCAGGGGTTGAACCCGGGTCTCCTGCATTGTAGGCAGGCTCTTTACCAACTGAGCTGCGAGGGAAGACCTAGCACCACGGAAAGAAAGAAAATGAAGTCGCTCAGTCGTGTCTGACTCTTTGCGACCCCATGGACTATAGCCCACCAGGCTCCTCTGTCCGTGGGATTTTCCAGGCAAGAGTACCGGAGTGGGCTGCCATTTCCTTCTCCAGAGGATCTTCCTGACCCAGGGATCGAACCTGAGTCTACCACATTGTAGGCAGATGCTTTACCGTCTGAGCTACCAGAGAAGTCTACCTCAAATCATAACGCCTGTTCCTGAGGACAGGGAATGACGGGCACTGAAGGTCCCCATGACTGCCTCACACTAGCAGTGGGTGAGTGAGTGAAAGTTGCTCACTCGTGTCTGATTCTTTGCAACCCCATGGACTATACAGTCCATGGAATTCTCCAGGCCAGAATACTGGAGTGGGCAGACTTTCCCTTCTCCAGGGGATCTTTCCAACCCAGGGATAGAACCCAGGTCTCCAGCATTGCAAGCGGGTTCTCTTCCAGCTGAGCCACCAGGGAAGCCCGCACCAGCAGAGGACTTTCTAAATCCCTAGCCTCTCTTCACGTTCCTCATCAGGTACTTTGGGATGTCTTTGGGAAGCCAAGACGGGAGAGAACTCTAAACTCCTTGTTCTAGCCCAGTGTGTTAGTTGTTCAGTCGTGTCCAACTCTTTGTGACCTGACGGACTGTAGCCCACCAGTCTCCTCTGTCCATGGAATTCTCCAGGCAGGAATACTGGAGTGGGTTGTCACTCCCTTCTCCAGGGGATCTTCCTGACCCAGGGATCGAACCTGGGTCTCCCAAATTGAAGGCATATTCCTTACTGTCTGAGCCACGAAGGAAGCCAAATAAAAAGTAAACGTTATAGTTAAAAAGGGGAAAAGCAGAACTGCTATTCAAAGATATATCTACCTATCATTTTTCATTTTGATCCTTTGGTTACACTCTATTTTACTGTTTTAAGTATTAAACACAAATAATAAGTTCAAGGGGTCACAGGGAATGACAGAAATGAAGTAATTCAAATTCTTTATATAATTACTGTACTATCATTATTTATTTTAAATATATTGTTTAAACACAAAAACATGTACTAACACAAGGCTTGGAAACATGAACTGAGCTCAGAGTGAGCTCAGATGATTCTGATCCTTTATGAACTTACTGTTTTTGCTTTGTTTTGTCGGCCACATCACATGGCTCCTGGGGTCCTAGTGCCCTGACCAGAGTTCCAGCAGGGAAAATGCCGAGTCCTAACCACTGAACCTCCAAGAAACTCCTATGAACTTACTCTTGAAATTAACTGGTAGAGCTGAGTGTATGCTTTACAGAAGCCAACTATTTCACTGGGAGTTCTCCCGATTCACTTCCTTGTAAAATATCATGTCTATTAAAATATAACCAATAGTAATGTGTCAGTTTGAAGCTGTTAAAACTCTTGACATTAACTGCAGCAAGACTAGAATTTAGAGCAGCAAGAGATTTTTTAGAAGAATATGTTATGGCTTACATTGTTTAGAATTACTAGCACATAGGGATAACAAAACTCCAATCAAATTTTATTTTTGGTTTTTAAAAACATAGGCAATGGACCTCACCCCCTTATTGCAAAGAATTATTAATAATACGATTTCAACTTCTTTGCTCTGTTGTTGAGCCTGCTATTCATGACAAAGTCTTTACCAAAGATTCAAGAAAACAATTAGGAAAATAAATAAAAATACAGCTAGAAAATGTGATGTAAAAAAAAAATCTCTGAAGTGCACAGCATACAACTATCCAGCTCATACTCTGCCTGCTATGGCCTGAACTGTGTGTCCCCCCACCCCACCAAATTCATTGTTAAAGCCCTAACTCCCAGTGTAATTGTATCTGGAGCTAGGGCTTTTAGGAGGTAATTAAGATTAAATGAGGTCATATGGGTGGCATCCCAATTTAATCGGATTGGTGGCCTTATTAGAGTCCCTTATGGCAGAATGTGAAGAACTGAAGAGCCTCTTGACGAAAGTGAAAGAGAAGAGTGAAAAAGTTGGCTTAAAACTCAACATTCAGAAGACTAAGATCATGGCATCCAGTCTATCACTTCATGGCAAATAGATGGGGAAACAGTGGAAACAGTGATAGACTTTATTTTTTTGGACTCAAAAATCATTGCAGATGGTGATTGCAGCCATAAAATTAAAAGACGCTTGCTCCTTGGAAGAAAAGTTTTGATCAACCTAGACAGCATATTAAAAAGCAGAGACATTACTTTGCCAACAAAGGTCCATCTAGTCAAGGCTATAGTTTTTCCAGTAGTCGTGTATGGATGTGAGAGTTGGACTATAAAGAAAGCTGAGCACTGAAGAATTGATGCTTTTGAACTGTGGTGTTGGAGAAGACTCTTCAGAATCCTTTGGACACCAAAGAGATCCAACCAGTCCATGCTAAAGGAAATCAGTCCTGAATATTCATTGGAAGGACTGATGCTGAAACTCCAATACTTTGGCCACCTGATGCGAAGAGCTGGCTCATTGGAAAGGACCCTGATGGTGGGAAAGATTGAAGGTGGGAGGAGAAAGGGATGACAGAGGATGGGATGATTGGATGGCATCAGTGACTCAATGGACATGAGTTTGAGTAAACTCCAGGAGTTGGTGGTGGACAGGGAGGCCTGGCGTGCTGCAGTCCATGGGGTCGCAAAGAGTTGGACATGACTGAGCGAACCGAACTGAACTGAAGACATGGGAAATTCCCTGGTGGTTTAGAGGTCAGGACTCTGTGCTTTCACTGCCAGAGCCCAGGTTCAATCCCTGGTTGGGAAGCTGAGATCCCAAGTGGCATGGCCAAAAAGGGAAATAAGAGGAAGACACATTCTCTCTCTCTGCATTCACAAGCTGAGGAAGGACCATGTGATGACATGTCAAGACAGCCATCTGCAAGCCAGCAACCAAGACCAAACTGGGGGTCCTCAATGGGGCTTTCCAGCTAGCAGTGAATTGGGAGAATTCCCAGTTAAATAGTTGTCTCCAGTCACACATGGACTCAGCTCTATGCCGTCACTTCAAGAGTAAGTTCTCTGTGAGGAATGAATTTCTGTTGCTTAAGACGCCCAGCCATGGTACTTTGTTATGACACTCAAGCAGACTAATACACTGCTCTCTGTAGTGAACTGCACCTTGCTCCAACAGGAGTTGCTGAAGATGTGTCCATAATCAAGGAGGATATTTAAGCCGTGGCAAGCAGACGAATAACTTTTGGGGCCTTAGCACGCCCAGGCTGGAGAGGCTGTAGACTTGGTAAAGGGACTCCAGGGAGAAGAGAGACCCGTGAGACCAACTCCTGTGCTTTAACACCACTTTTCCTTTCACCTCCAAGCAATGACCAGTTCCGCTGTGTGTGAACATACGCATGCTCATGCATATTTTTAGTATGATTCCAAGTATCTTTGGAATCAAGACTTTTATAGATTAACGTAAGAGAAGAACAAAAGGGGAGGGATTAAAGACAATAACCATAAATAGCAAACAGAGAAAGAGGCATCGAGAAAGAAAAAGGAGGAAATCAGAAGATAGGACTAAATGGTGGAGGAAACATTGATTCATGGTGGGAGTTCCCTGCATTCATATCAGCTGGCAACCGGAGAAGTGACTAAAGAGTCAGCAGGGTCAAGAAATAAATTTTTAAAAGTAGTTACTCCACGGCTTCCCTGGTGGCTCAGCGGTAAAGAATCCACCTGCCAATGCGGGAGACGGGTTTGAGCCCTGATCCAGCAAGATCCGATGTGCCGCAGAGCAACTAAGCCCGTGGGCCGCAACCACTGAGTCTGTGCTCGAGAGCCCGGGAGTCACGACGACTAAAACCTGAGTATCCTAGAGACCGTGCTCCGCGACAAGAGGAGCCACTGCAATAAGGAGCCCTCACCCCACTACTAGAGAAAAGCCCGCACCACCACAAAGACCCAGCACAGCCGAAAAGAAGTAAATAAATAAACTTGTTTTCAAAAAGTTATTACATTTATCATCGTTGGGAGAAGTTGTTTGAATGCATATAGGAACTCATATGCATTCACCCAACTGTTTGTTGCAAATTCTTAAGAGTCAAAGTGGTTAAAAGTATATGCATATTTTAAAATATATGTATATTTCAGCTTAGAGGAAAAGCTACATCCAACACTCCACTAAGCAGGTAACGTAACATATTGTCAGATAAGAGTATAGTTCATATCCATTAAGTGACCTGTTGAACAAATATTCTTTCTTTAGTAATATTAAGTACTTTTGCCTGGAGAATCCCATGGACAGAGGAGCCTGGTGGGCTGCGGTCCATGGGGTCGCGAAGAGTTGGACACAACCAAGCGACTTCCCTTTCACTTTTCACTTTCATGCACTGGAGAAGGAAATGGCAACCCACTCCAGTGTTCTTGCCTGGAGAATCCCAGGGACAGGGGAGCCTGGTGGGCTGCCGTCTATGGTTTCACACAGAGTCGGACACGACTGAAGTGACTTAGCAGCAGCAGTAATATTAACGTTTTGTTCAGCCATGGCCTGGGACTGGCCTAAACCACCACAACACGGACACCATGAAGCAGCTGCCAGTCTTAGAGCCTGGAGACAAGCCCAGGAAAGAAACACGGTACCCCCTGACCCTGGCTGGAGACAGCCTGTGTGTGGGTTGGTCACAGCTGCTCATATTTTCCCCCTGTTGGTGATGCCGAGAGAAGGAAGGTCTTCATTGTTGGGGGAACAGATCCAACCAGAAGCTTCTCAGATGTGCACACCATAGATCGGGAACACACCAGTGGGATTTAGCCACTTCAGAGGGTCTCCTGCCCCGGTATGAGCACGCCAGCTTCATTCCCTCCTGCACACCTCACAGCATCTCGGGGTTGGGAGGGGCCGACAAGTCAGGAAATCAAAACCGCCTGCAAGTTCTGAATCCTGATACCAGGACTTGGACTACCCCAGAGGTGACCAGCCCACCGCCATCCCCAAGAACATTCCACACGCCATCGCAGCCATTGGAGACCAGCTGTATGTCTTTGGGGGCGGAGAGAGAGGTGCCCAGCCCGTGCAGGATGTGCAGCGTCATGTGTTTAGTGCAAACACCCTGACCTGGTCACAACCAAAGACACATGGAAACCTCTATCTCCCCGACATGGTCACGTGATGGTGGCAGCAGGGACAAAGCTCTTCATCCATGGAGGCTTGGCAGGGGACAGTTTCTACGATGATCTCCATTGCATTGATAACAGTGACATGAAGTGGCAGAAGCTGAGGCCCACTGGGGCAGCTCCCACAGGCTGTGCTGCCCACTCAGCTGTGACTGTGGGGAAACACCTGTATGCCTTCGGAGGAATGACTCCCACAGGAGCCCTGAATACAATGTACCAGTATCACATAGAAAGGCAGCATTGGACCTTGCTTAAATTTGCTAATTCTCCACCCGCTGGACCGTTGGGCCATTCCATGTGTATCATTTCATGGCCAGAGATGTGTACTTCTGAGAAAGAAGATTCAAATTCTGCCACTGTAAACTATGATGCGGAGAAAGAGAATTCCACTGAGAAAGGAGTGACTCAAGGTGGTGACTCACATGAAGAAAGTCAGGCTGACACACTGCTCTGTTTTGTGTTGGCGGAATGAATACAGAAGGGGAAATCTATGATGATTGTATTGTGACTGCAGTTGATTAATAAAATCCATGTTTTTACTGCAAAATAAAAATAAAAAATAAAAGTTTTATTCAAGGGATAGACACCTACAGAATCTTAAAAGGAAAGTGGCAGAGGTTTAGGTCTGACTCTATTTAATTAAACCAACCACTAGGGAAGAAATTATGAAGGGCATACAAAGAACAAGATATGGACATTTTCCACAATTGTGAAATTGAATAAATATTCTTTTGTAGAGACTTGTGCCAACCAAAGTGCTAGGTGGTATGAATATAGAAGTGGAAACACAAGTCCACAAGGAACTGATGGTTTAGCGGGGAAATAGACACACAGAAATCTAACATAATACAGTCTCCATTTCAAGGAAAGATGGACGAATTCTGTAGTGGACATTTATTTGTTTTGGTTGCCCGGCTTCTAAATACCCTTCCTACTTGGAAGCAATCTTAAGACCAAAGAGAGGCAGATATGGAACCTAAATATGGTTGCCAAATATGGAACCTAAAGAGGGCCCTGCCGTTGTTCCCTGGCCGTGAAAGCACGGGCATATGATTAAGGGCTTGAACTCTGACTCTTGAGGGAATGACCCAAAGTCTCTGGGTCACCTAGAGATAGATATTCAAGGTAGCTCCTGCAGAGTCAGGAATCCAGGAGCTCCGGGAGGTTATCCACGGAGGTTGGCTCAGGGAGGTTGTCCACGGAGGTGGACTCCACCCGGCTAGTGGCGAGTGTCCTGTAGCTGTGTGATAGCAGCCGTAGCTCCAACAGACCATTCCTATAGTAGGAACTGAGCTATGCTTCCTTTGCCTTGGTTTTACCCTGAGCCTGGCTCTGCAGCAGCATTCCGGTGTATTCTGTGAGCCACCTCAATAGAATAGCTCCTTGACAATAAAAAGGTACAAACTGCTCTTACACACAATACAGATGAATCTCAAAAACACAAGCTAGATGAAAAAAAATCAGAACAAAAGAGTGCATACTGTATTACTCCACGTATGCAAAGAACTAAACTAGGCAGAACTCACCTACAGAGACAGAAGTCAGACAGAAGCTGGCGATGGGGGAGGCTGACTACAAAGAGACATGAAGACACTTTTGGAGGCCATGCAGGTGTTATCCGTCTTGATCGGGGTGACACTTACATGAATGTCTACATTTGTCAAACTCATCAAACCAAACATGGGTCCATTTTATTGTATGTAAATTATGTCAACAAAGCTGATCTTCTAAAAAGTTAGGGAAAAAAGAGAATATATAGAAGTTGAAACATTAGACATTTGAGGGGACAATATCCAATGGATTGAAAACACTGGTATCCTCTGAGAAGAGAAACTGGGTGATGAGGGAAGGGGTGTGATGTATTGCCTCTTGGACCTTTTAAATTTTGTATTTATGAGTGTGTTATCTATTTTAAAATGTTTCCAAATTAACAACAAACAAACATATCTCCCAAAGAATCAATGACATTGTCAATAACTGGTAAGAGGTGGGGAGACTTAGCTCATTCCCACTAAAACTTTAGGGTGGCAGGTGCAGAAAAGGGACTGATTTTGAAGAATACCTGTGAATTGTCATAAGGTCAATAAGGTTTGCTGAGCAGCTTGTGGATCTTAGTTCCCCAGCCAGGGATTGAGCCCGGGGCCACCACAGGAAAATCACCAAGTCCTAACCCCTGGACCACCAGGGGACTCCCGGTCAATAAGGTTTTGACCCCACTAGCAGCTGGCGTTAAGACGTGGTGTACTTACTGGAACAAATCTATACCGATCTCAGCACCTGGTATATTATTTCAGTTCAGTCGCTCAGTCGTATCTGACTCTTTGCGACCCCATGGATGGCAGCACGCCAGGCCTTCCTGTCCATCACCAACTCCCGGAGTTTACTCAGACTCATGTCCATTGAGTCACTGATGCCATCCAACCATCTCATCCTCTGTTGTTCCCTTCTCCTCCCAACTTCAATCTTTCCCAGCATCAAGGTCTTTTCAAATGAGTCAGTTCTTTGCATCAGGGAGCCAAAGTATTGGAGTTTCAGCTTCAGCATCAGTCCTTCCGAATATTCAGGACTGATTTACTTTAGGATGGACTGGTTGGATCTCCTTACAGTCCAAGGGATTCTGAAGAGTCTTCTCCAACACCACAGTTCAAAAACATCAGTTCTTTGGTGCTCAGCTTTCTTTATAGTCCATCACATCCATATCTGACTACTGGAAAAACCATAGCTTTAACTAGACCACCTTTGTTAGTAAAGTAATGCCTCTGCTTTCTAATATGCTATCTAGGTATACATTTGCTGACCTGAAAAATACTATTTTTCTCCATCTCAAGATTCAGAAGATACCAGAAATGATTTGTGTTCAGGCTATTATTCACCCTGTCATTAATGACCAATCTTTCAGTTCTTACGAGTACAGACTTGGTATCAGATCCCTAACACAAATACTTCACAGCAAGAAGGCTAAGTCAGCAGAAAAGAAAACCTATATTCCTATCTTTGCATGAGTGTGTACTCAGTCATTTCCGTCATGTCTGATTCTCTGCAACCCCATGGACCATAGCCCACTGTGTTCCTCTATCTAGGAGATTTTCCATGCAAGAATACTGGAATGGGTTGCCATGCCCTCCTCCAGGAGCTATTCCCAACCCAGGGATCTAACCCAAGTCTCATGCATCTCCTACCCTGCAGGCAGATTCAGTACCGCTGAGCCACCAAGGAAGCCCATTCCCCTCTTAGCCAATGCTGCTGCTAATAAGTCGCTTCAGTCGTGTCTGACTCTGTGCGACCCCATAGACGGCAGCCCACCAGGCTCCCCTGTCCCTGGGATTCTCCAGGCAAGAACACCGGAGTGGGTTGCCATTTCCTTCTCCAATGCATGAAAGTGAAAAGTGAAAGTGAAGTCGCTCAGTCAATGCTACATTTATGCACTTATTCGAGGTGTATTTATAAAATTTTTCCCACGAGCTATGTGTCGTGCTAGACAAATGCTGATGGAAACGGATGCAGACCCTGCGCTCGTGGAGGTCAGAGTCTATGGAAGAAGGCAGATACTGGCTAAGTAAGAAAACCAATAAATGCAATTTTAAAAAAATGAGAAGGATGCTAGGAAGGAAACAAACAGCGTCCTGACAGAGAAGAGGTGTGATGGTCAGGGAAGCCATGGGTGAGAAAATAACACTGAAAACTTTCCTTGTGATACAGTGGTTAAGAATTCACCCGCCAGGGTAGCGGACATGGGTTTAATTCCTGGTCCAGGAACTTCGATCCCACGTACTTCGGACCAAGTAAGCCCAAGAACCACAGTTCAAGAGGAGCCCAACTCGCCTAGAGAAAGCCTGCATGCTGACAAAAGGACCTAGCATGGTCAAAAATAAATTAATTAATCTTTTTTTTTAAAGAAGGCAACACTGAAGCTGAGACTTGAGGAATTGGAACTGGTGCTGTGATGGGGTGGGGAAGATGTTACCAGCCAGGGGCCTCTGTGTGAGCAGGCTCCAAGGCTGGACTAAGAGCATACGTGGAGCCAGCATGGACTAGCGCTGAGAGAAAAGGCTGTGGCAACCCCAGGCTGCTTCCTGGAGGTCCACTGATTCTCTGAATAAAGCTCCCTTTCCCACAAAGGACTTGCCACGGTGACTGTATTTACCTACGGCCAACCCCTGTCCCAACTTGGCCATGACCCAGGCCACACCCTTCGAAGAGATCCATCTAGTGCAGAAGGCTATTAGAAGGGAAACTTTGCTCTCAGTTGTCACCTGTCCAGGTTGCCAGACTGCAACACTCAAGTTTAGTCAGAGTCTTTTCAACAGTCTATTTTTCTACGTAGGAGGGAAAAATTGGACTTGCATGTTATTTCAGGGGGATATAACATTCTAGACAAGTAGATTTTATTATTATTATTATTTTAAAAGAGCAATTAAGGACTTCCCTGGTGATCCAGTGGTTAAGAATCCAGCTTGCAGTGCAGGGGTCGCCGGTTCGATCCCTGGTCAGGGAACTAAGATTCCCATATGCCATGGAACAACTAAGCCACCGTGCCATAACTAGCGTCCACGTGCTGCAACAAAAGATCCCACGTGACACAAGGAACGGAGATCCCATGGGCCAACACCGACAAATAAATAAATATCGGAAAAAAAGAGCAATTATGTTCTCTCCCCATGAATCCGTTACACACACTGACACCTAAACAGATGCGCTTTACCTAAATAAAAGAAGGTAGTTTCACCTATCTGCTGAATATTTGAAAATGTAGTAGTAGTTTTTTATTCCTCTTTCAGAACTGCTGTTTCTGTTTTGCTCTATATTTCATATTTGATTAATACTGTCATTGTCCTTAAATGCCGAAACTGTTAACTACATTTTATTCACTAGAACCTATACTTTGTCTACTGTTATTGTCCTGTTTTCAAACTAAAGTATTCCCATTTTTAAAAATTTTAATTAAAATACGTTGATGTACAATATCACGTACATTACTGATGTACAATATAGCCATTCACAATTTTTAAAGATTGTGTACTGTTTACAGTTATTACAATATAGTCCCTGTGTTGTACAATATATCCTTGTAGCTGACATTATTCCCACCTTCAGGACAGAATTCTTGAACTCAAAAACAAAAGCTTTAAGGAGCTCTATTGTCTCCGGTTATGGAGAACTCTTTGGTAGGAATGTCTGTTTTAAGCAACTTTAACAAAGGACAAGGCAATGGCAACCACTCCAGTACTCTTGCCTGGAAAATCTCATGGACAGAGGAGCCTGGAAGGCTGCAGTCTATGGGGTCGCTGAGGGTCGGACACGACTGAGCAACTTTCACTTTCACTTTCATGCATTGGAGAAGGCAACGGCAACCCACTCCAGTGTTCTTGCCTGGAGAATCCCAGGGGCGGGGGAGTCTCGTGGGCTGCCGTCTCTGGGGTTGCATGGGCACGGCTGAAGTGACTTAGCAGCAGCAGCAACAAAGGACATGGAGGGAAGGCCGTTGAATTCTGCAAATTGCTGTTCTGACTCCATATGGCCACCAGGGGGAGACAAAACTCTTTTATCTCCAGAGTTTACGCGGTGTTTTTCTTGAGCTGTAATCTGCCTCTGACTTGTTTCAAAGCAAACACGCATCCAGATTGCATAAGGCAGCCCAGTCCTGTTTTCCTCATATAATTTAAGGAGAGCCTTATCTATTGATATACTGCCTGAGAGCCTTATCAGTGTACATACTGCTCCACCAAAACGGTTATGGGGCCCATGTGACAAAGTGAGTTTTCTAAACGCAAGCAAGGTCCTGAGGATCCAACTTCCATCCCCCGCGGTGTGCACATGCACCCCAGTAGATCCTGTGGCAGAGAATCAACGTGAACTCAGCTTTCACACCGATGTGTGCGTCTGTTGTACTTCAGATAGCGCTCTCAAAAGCGGCTGGGGAAAAAAATGTAGGGACCCTGGGTACTGAGAAGATAACAGCGCCTCAGCCATGCAATAACAACACTAAATCATAAAATGACAAGTCCAGTGTCTTTGGAGGGCTCCGCGCCACTTCACAGGGGAGGCGTTTGGGCATACAGTCTCAAATACCGAAGTTCCAGATAGTATTGCCCTCATCTGACCCCTGACAGGCAGCAGGATTCATTCCAGCAGGTAGAAGTAGTGCTGACAGGTCATTTTATAATGATCGGCTAACCGATTTCATGGCGAAGTGCCTCTATTTATTTTTCTGTTGATGAATTTATTAAAAGGGTTGTGCTCAAATTTATAAAAAAAACTGATAAGAGTCAATTCAATTTTAGTGAATCAATGAATTGTTTTAGCCATGTCTTCTGGATTCTCTCTTAATGCCCCAATCACTCATGGACTCTTTTCAAAAAAATATTTATTTTTTTTAATCTATTTATTTGGCTGTGAGGAGTCTTAGTTGCAGCACACGGGATCTGTGATGTTCCTTGCAGTCTGTGGAAACTTTAGTTCCAGCATGTGGAATCTTATTCCCCGACCAGAAATTGAACCCAGGCTCCCTTCATTGAGAGCTCGGAGTCTTAGCCGCTGGACCACCTCGGAAGTCCCACTCGTGAACTCTTAAAAAACATGGTTTGGCACTGCCTTCTTAATTTTAGGTTCAATAGATGGGGGAACTGGGCTCAAATATCTGCATTTTTTAAAAGTAGTAGAGATGAGTTTGATTCATGATCAGACCTGAGCAAAGGTGACATGGGGCTGACACAATGGCCTGCTCTACACAAAGACACAGTCTTTACAAACCTTCCAACTCCCACGTCCATGGCCTGGTCCAAGCCAAGCCCACTTCTTTCACTCAACATTTCTGACCTCCCAAATGGGCTCATTATAGCCCTTTGCTATCCTCTTAGACAACCACTGTAAGCTGCCCTGAACTATTCTGCCTGTATTACCTCCTGGTGGGCTTCCCAGGTGGTGCTAATGTGCCTGCTAATGCAGGAGACCCAGGAGACGAAAGAGACATGGGTTCGAGCCCTGGGTCAGAAAGTCCTCTGGAGGAGGAAATGGCAACCCACTCCGGTATTCTTGCCTGAAAAATTCCATGGGCAGAGGATCCTGGTGGGCTACAGTCCACGGAGTCGCAGAGTCAGGCGGGACCGAGCCTGCACACACATTACCTCTTCAGTTCAGTTCAGTTCAGTCGCTCAGTCGTGTCCGACTCTTTGCGACCCCATGAATCGCAGCACGCCAGGCCTCCCTGTCCATCACCAACTCCCGGAGTTCACTCAGACTCACGTCCATCGAGTCAGTGATGCCATCCAGCCGTCTCATCCTCGGTCGTCCTCTTCTCCTCCTGCCTCCAATCTCTCCCAGTTGACAAAACACTCTTTGGAGGCAAGGCTGCAACTTCCTTGCATCCTCCATAATGTTTTGAATGTGATAGATGGCACTTGTTCTAAAGGCAATGTGGTATCCCAGATCAGATTCTGGAATAGAAAGCTTAACTGACAAGCCAGTGAAATTCAAGTTAAGTCTGAAGCTTAGTAACATATCAAGGTGAATTCATTATTTCCGACAAATCTGTCAAGGTTAGGGAAGATGGAAGCTGGGTGAAGGGTATACGGGAGCTCTCTGTACTTTGTAACTTTTCTGTAAATCTAAAGTTACTCCAGGACTTCCCTGGTGACACAGTGCATAAGAATCCAGCTGCCATTGCAGAGGACTCAGGTTCAATCCCTCGTCTGGGAAGATTCCATATGCCAAGGAGCAGCTAAGCCCTGTCAAGGCCACAACAGCTGAGCCTAAGCACCCTAGAGCCTTGCTCCACAACAGAAGCCACTGCAAATGAGAGGTGGTTCGTGTCACCACTAATCAGAAGCTTGAGCACCCTAACGAAGACGAGGCCCCTGCTTGCCACAGCTGAGGAAAGCTCACTGGAAGAAATGAAGACCCAGCATGGCCAAAAATAGATAAATTAATTAAAATTTACAACTAAAATGAAATAAAGTAACTCCAGAATAAAAGCTTATTTTAAAGTAAAAAAGCTTAATAGAACAAGTTAAATTAAATGCCATAAAACATTTGAAACATTTCCACCAAAAAATATTTTTTTAATTGTGAAATTTTTTTAGAAAGGAGACTTAAAACAGTTTTATATGTATAATATAAATGACATATAAGTAAGCAAAAAGATATACATACAGTAAATGGTACAGTTATCTCTCTTCGGAAGATGGGATTATAAGTGGTTTTTATTCCCTGGTCACCTTTATTTTTAAAATTTTCTGTAATAAATAGGTGTTATTTTAGTAATGAAAGAGTTTTTTGTTGGTCTTTTTTTTCCAAATTAATATTCTCCAGTGTAACTCTAGAGAGGTCCCTTATCATGGCCAGTTGTAATACACAGCTCTGGGCTTTTTCTGAAGTTCTAATTCTTATTAAATAGTGCTTTCTAGGAAATGTTCCACTTAATAACAGTAAGCTCACTACAAGCAAAAGTTAGGGAAGACAGATTAAATTTCCTCTAGGTCTTTCAAGTCAGAGCAGCTACAGAGCTGGGTCAGAAAGCCCAAATATGGCTCTCATTGGGAAAAAGTACTAGTTTTTTTACATAACATAAAATTTACCATTATAATCTTTTTAACTATACAATTCAGTGGCATCAGGTAAGTCCATTGGCAATACTGTGTAATCAAAACCACTATCCATTTCCAGAACTTTTTCATCATCCCAAACAGAAATCAAACACCCATTAAACATGAAATCTTCACATCTCCTTATCCCCAGTCCATGGCAACACTGTTTTTACTTTCTTTCTTCTTTCTTCTAAAAAATTATTACTTATTTGGCTGCTCCAGGTCTTAGTTGCAGCATGCAGGATCTTTAGTTGTGACATACAGACTGTTAGTGGTGGCATGCGGGACCTCGTTCCCTGATCAGGGATCAAACCCCGGGCCCCCAGGATTGAATCTTAGCCTCTGGACCACCAGGGAAGTCCCTGTTTTGTTTTATCATAGTCATCCTACTTAGTATAAAAGCCACCCCATTTTATATGTCCTGTGCATTCTTAGTAAGCACACTACTAACGAACATTACAGCTTGTTAAGATTTGTCAGTTGCCCTCATTTCACATGCTAGCACAGTAATGCTCAAAATCCTTCAAGCCAGGCTTCAGCAACACGAACTGAGAACTTTCAGATGCACAAGCTGGATTTAGAAAACGCAGAGGAACCAGAGATTAAATTGACAACATCCACTGGATCATAGAAAAAGCAATAGCATTTCAGGAAAACATCTGCTTCATTGAATACACAAAAGCTTTTGACTTGTGTGGATCGAAACAAACTTTGGAAAATTCTTAAAAAGATGAGAATACCAGACTACCTTACCTGTCTCCTGAGAAACCTGTAAGCACGTCCAAAAGCAACAGTTAGAACTGGACATAGAACAATGGACTGGCTCAAAATTGGGAAAGGAGTATGACAAAGCTGTATATATTGACTCCCTGCTTATTTAACTTTTATGCAGAGTAAATTATGTGAAATGCTGGGCTGGATGACTCACAAGCTGGAACCAAGCCTGCCAGGAGGAATATCAACAACCTCGGACATGCATGATAAGCTATGATAAAAAACTGAGGAGGAACTAAAGAGGAACTAAAAAAAAAAAAAGTGAAGAGGAACTAAAGAGCCTCTCAATGAGGATGAAAGAGGAAAATGAAAAACATTTAAACTCAACATTCAAAAACCTAAGACCATGGCATCTGATCCCATCACTTCATGACAAATGGATGGGGAAAAAGTGGAAACAGTGGTGGACTTTCTTTTCTTGGGCTCCAAAATCACTGCAGATGATGACTGCAGCCATGATATTAAAAGATGCTTGCTACTTGGAAGAAAAGCTATGACAAACCTACAGAGCATATTAAAAAGCAGAGACATCACTTTGCCAACAAAGGTCCATATAGTCAAAGCGATGGTTTTTCTAGTAGTCATGTATAGACGTGAGAGTTGGACCATAAAGAAGGCTGAGCGTCGAATAATTGATGTTTTTGAACTGTGGTGTTGGAGGACTCTTGAGAGTCCCTTGGACAGCAAGGAAATCAAGCCAGTCCTCCTAAAGGAAATCAACCCTAAATATTCACTGAAAGGACTGAGGCTGAAGCTCCAATACTTTGGCTACCTGATGAGAAGAGCCAACACATTGAAAAAGATCCTGACGCTGGGAAAGATTGAAGGCAGGAGGAGAAGGGGACAACAGAGTACGAGATGGTTGGACGGCATCAGCGACTCAATGGACATGAGTTTGAGAAAACTCTGGGAGATAGAAAAGAACAGGGAAGCTTGGTGTGCTGCAGCCTGTGGGGTTGCAAAGAGTCAGACACGACTGAGCCACTGAACAACAAGATTCGTCACAGTACTTAATGATTGACTTAGGACAGCTGAAAAGCAAAACTTGCTGTTTACTGTTTCATCCTCAGACAGAGTGCTGGAAAACAGGCACAGGACTAGACTGCCCCCAGAAACCGCCCAGGACTAGCGGGGACAGGAGAGAGTCTGAGGGGAAGACCGGAGAGGCAGCCAAAGCCCAGCGAAGCAAGCAAAGCCAGAGGCACACAACAAAGAGACAAAAGGAAAAAGAAAGACTAAAGACTTAAAGGGGGGCAGTGAGAGACCAAAAACTCAAAGGAGATTTTACCGGAACAGAAATATCACCAGCTGTCACTCATCTGGATCAAGCCTGTTTCCAGAAAAGCCAGTTTGGCAGCTTGGAGAAAAGAGAGGGTGAGAATCAAAGCTTCTGATTTGCGTGCTAAGAAACATATCTGGACATGACCCTCCTACATTTTTATCTTTTTGGGTTACTTTGTTAGTCGCCACCCTGATTTAAGTGTTTTCTGAAATTAACCTGGGCATGACATAATTAAAAAATTATTCAAGCATCTGCAGTGAAACTCCTTTCACCAGCTTTCAAAAATAGATGTCTGGGTGTGTGCAGTCAGGTAAATTACCAAGCTTGCATGTCTCATTCACTATCCTATCGCACAAGAGCATTTTGAAGATCAACAATATACTTTATATTTTAAAAGATTTCTAAAATTGTTTATATCTTTTTTGCTAGAATTGTTAGATTTTATAGAAACCTTCTATTTTAACTCTAAAGAATTAGCTTGTAACCCTCAAATAAAATATTTTCATGTGTAAGTATTTTTGGTTGCAATAAATGACTCATATTCCTAATGACTCATTTCCTCCATCTCTCACCTGAATTTGGTTGTCTGAAAAGAGATATTTTTATAAAAATCTTAAAAACAATACTTGTGAGAAATACTCTTCCTGAAAAATATTTTAATTCTCTTGAGATGTTTGCCATAGGAAAAAAAAAGCGATAAATGAAAAACAGAAAAATTCTAAATGGATCCTTAATCTATTATGCTACTCTTCCAAACTAATTTCATTTCTAGGAAGGACTAACTGGACACCACTGGAGACCTTCAGGGTAAACCTCATGTGTTCAGGAACACAATATAGGTGATTCAGTAACCAAAATTTACTCCTGAGTCTGCACTGGGACAAAATTGTTTATACATAGAATGACATGTAAGGCATAGACAATAATTGGGTTTTTTTTGTTTTTAATTTTAAATTTAATTTTAATTTTTAAAAAAGTATTATTTTTAAGTTTTTTTTAAATGACATGTAAGGAATGGACAGGAATCTCAGGCTGACATTTTAAGGTACCAAGTTCTCATCTATTACTATATGTCATTTCAAGAACATATTTATTTACAACTCATCTTCTTTGTCTTAATCTCTGATGAGGTTCCTTTTTTATACTATCATTCAATTTCTGTATACCAGAGAAACAATCAAACACAGTTTACTAGTCTCTTTCGTGTACACCACAGTAGTAGACATCATGAGAGATAGAAATGTAGTAAAGCATAATTCTTGGTCCTTAGAAGAAGTGACTTTTTTTTAAAGATTTCCCAAGAGCTGTGTCCTGTGTTTTTGTATGTATGTTTTGCCTTCTGGCATCATTAGCTATTCAGATATCTGTCTCTCCCAATGGACTCTACATGTAACTTTCTGAAGATAGGAATAAAAACTATCCAGGAACCAGGCTTTATTCTTTCATAGATCCACCACAGTGCAATAATATTTACTGAAATATATGAACAGATAGGCCCCTATTTACAGTACCATGTGTTTCTATAGCTTATTAGTTTCTGGAACTCAGCACAAGATTTCCTGGAGTTACTTTTATTTATCTTTAACTTTTCCTTTATTTTTGGCTGTCCTGGGCCTTCCTTGCGGCGCGGGCTTTCTCCAGCTGCAGCGAGTGGCAGACACTGGTTTCCGTGGGCAGGCTTCTCTCGCCGCTGAGCACGCACTCTAGGTCACGTGGGCTTCAGGAGTGGCAGCGTGCGCACTCGGCAGTTGTGGCTTGCAGGCTCCAGAGCACAGGCTTGGTAGTTGTGGTGCCAGGGTTTAGTTGCTCCGTGGGGCGTGGAATCGTCCCAGGTCGTGGATCGAACCGGTGTCCTCGGCATTACAAGGCAGATTCTTAACCACTGGACCACCAGGGAAGCTTGAAACTTTTCAAATTGGTGGTTCAATGATCAAACTGTTAAAAATGGGAGTTCCGTGGCCAGACCCACAACACTAGAAGCTGAATTGATACGATATAGGTCTGCCTTCTAGAATGTAAGGGGTAGGACAGCAGGAAGTGTGTCTTTTGCTACAGGAAGGATACTTTTGCTGCAAAGGAACATGAATCAACTCTAGGGAGGCTGGAGTGTAAACAATCCTAATCAGGGACGTCCGCAGCAGTCCAGAGGTTGAGATTTAGCCTTGAAAGCAGGGGCTGTGGGTTTGATCCCTGGTATTGTCACCCTGCTTATTTAACTAATATGCAGAGTACATCATGAGAAAGGCTGGATTGGAAGAAACACAAGCTGGAATCAAGATTGCCAGGAGAAATATCAATAACCTCAGATATGCAGATGACACCACCCTTATGGCAGAAAGTGAAGAGGAACTAAAAAGCCTCTTGAAAGTAAAAGAGGAGAGTGAAAAAGTTGGCTTAAAGCTCAACATTCAGAAAACAAAGATCATGGCATCCAGTCCCATCACTTCATGGGAAATAGATGGGGAAACAGTGTCAGACTTTATTTTTTTGGGCTCCAAAATCACTGCAGATGGTGACTGCAGCCATGAAATTAAAACACACTTACTCCTTGGAAGAAAAGTTATGACCAACCTAGATAGTATATTCAAAAGCAGAGACATTACTTTGCTGACTAAGGTCTGTCTAGTCAAGGCTATGGTTTTTCCAGTGGTCATGTATGGATGTGAGAGTTGGACTGTGAAGAAGGCTGAGTGCCGAAGAATTGATGTTTTTGAACTGTGGTGTTGGAGAAGACTCTTGAGAGTCCCTTGGACTGCAAGGAGATCCAACCAGTCCATTCTGAAGGAGATCAGCCCTGGGATTTCTTTGGAAGGAATGATGCTAAAGTTGAAGCTCCAGTACTTTGGCCACCTCATGCGATGAGTTGACTCATTGGAATAGACCCTGATGCTGGGAGGGATTGGGGGCAGGAGGAGAAGGGGACGACCGAGGATGAGATGGCTGGATGGCATCACGGACTCATGGACGTGAGTCTGAGTGAACTCCGGGAGTTGGTGATGGACAGGGAGGCCTGGCGTGCTGCGATTCATGGGGTCGCAAAGAGTTAGACATGACTGAGCGACTGAACTGAACTGAACTGAACTGGGGAGCTAAGATCCTATGTGCCTCATGGCCAATATACTAAGACCAGAGCAATATTGTAACAAATTCAATAAAGATTTTGGAAAATATTTACATTTAAAAAATCTAAAAAAAAATCATAATCAATGAAGCATATGACAGAGGAACAGAGTGGACTATAAGAGCAACGATGGAGAAGCGATGTGAAAAGATCCCAAGAGGTTGTCTCATCTAAGGTGAATCTTGGAGGACAGAAACATTTCCAGAGAGAGGAAGAGAAAGGACCACCCCAGTGGAGGTGGCAGTGACTGCGAAGGTGAAAAAGGGGAAGTGAGAGTTTATCTGAGGCGTCCAGTGAGTGGCTGCTGTTTAATATGGCAGGAAATAAAATTATCAAGTATTCATTAATTCACACTAAAATATTTATTGAGTGCTTGCTATGTGCTAGTGTAATGAATGGTTGTTGTCTTTTTTAGCAAGGTGTCCATTTTCCCTTCCCGAAATCATCATATCTTCTTTCAAATTACCTCAACCCCATTCACCAGTTCCATGGTATTTCACCGGAGGCCCAGCTCTCGTGAGTAGGGATGGGCATAGCTAGAACAATTGGATATTCCTTTCTCGAATATTGCCCAGCCAAAGAGACAGAGAATGGCTGATGTTCATCTAGTTTGCTCCAGCTACAAGACTGTTCTGTCCACTTCTGTTTCCTCTTTCTCAAGAACAACCCTGGACCGTTCCTACTTCCACGATCTGGCTCTCCATCCTTCCCGTTGATTCTGTGAGTGATATCCCTTCTGTAAATACCCTCTGATTAAATAGCAGAAGACTCAACTGATACAGCCAGTCCCTGTATTAGCAGTGACAATGTACAGCTAAATACTGGTGGTTCTTATTCTGAAGAAGCATGTTGTTCAGAATGGGGTTGGAGTTCTGGTGAGGATTATATAAACAAATTTAATTGAGTTATAGAAAAGATACAGTGAGAGCATAGGAGAGCCGCCCTACTTCTATCTGGGAAAATCAAGGCTGACCTCACAGAAAAGGAAGTTCTTCCTCCATCTCTTGAAGGAGAAGAAGGAATTTATGGATAGAGAAGTGTGGAAGGACATACCAAGAAAAGAGAACCTTATGCAGGAAGGAAGAATCATGGCTTCCTTGGGGGAACTACAGGGATTTCCCTACAAGTATATTTTAGAGGATGAAAAATGTTTGCATTTTATCCTAGAAACAGGGACAAGGCATTCAAGAAATTGTAAGCAGTAGAATTAAATGACCTGATTTATATTTACAGATAGAACTCTGAAGAACATTGAGATTAGGGTAAGAAATGAGAAAAAGGAAGAAGTGTGCAGTGTGAGCAGAAGGGCTGGGTTGGAGAGGAGGGAAGCATGAGCCTAGAAGGAAAAATAGCCTACAGAAACGAAAAAGGTTACTTAGATGAGAGATGACAAGGGCTCCAAGTCTAAAAATTATAGTGGGAAGGAATGAGTCTAGAGACATTTTGAAAGGGTCTTGACAGACTTGAAAGCTATGGGCTGTGGGAACAAGGAGAGCTGAGGGTGAGGTGGGCCGGTCTAAGCTAAAGGATAAGTCGCTGGGTAACTGGTAACAACAAGTTACCAGTAAGATAACGCACTCGGGAGGAGCAGGGGCAGCGGTGATGAGGTGCCTTCGCCAGGCTAAGTCGGCATGTCAGCTCTAGAGTTCAGGATGCACGAATGTGGGAGACGTCACAAACCAGTAATTAAAGATATGGAAATAGACGAAATTGCCTGGGATTGCACGTGGAGTGAGAAGGGCAGAGGAGGGCCCCCAACAGCAGTCTGATGTAGAGTAAGTCTCCAAACACGGCCGCAGTGAGCGACGCCTCCCATTATCCCATGGCCCTGCTCGCAGCGAGTCTGCGTTGGCGACATTCTGTACCTTGACTGTTGCCATAGCTACAGAGCTACACACATCTGTCAAAACACATCAGACTGTACACCTAAAATAGATGAATCTTACTATTTGCTGTTGTTCAGTCGCTCAGTCGTGTCCAACTCCGTGCGACCCCATGGACTGCAGCACGCCAGGCTTCCCTGTCCTTCACCGTCTCCCGGAGCTCACTCAAACTCATGTCCATTGAGTCGGCGATGCCATCCAGCCATCTTATCCTCTGCCGTGCCCTTCTCCTTTTGCATTCAATCTTTCCCAGCATGAGTCTTTCCTAGTAAGTTGGCTCTTCTCATAAGTGGCCAAAGTATTGGAGTTTCTGCTTCAGCATCAGTCTTTCCAATGAATATTCAGGACTGATTTCCTTTAGGAATGACTGGTTGGATCTCCTTGCAGTCCAAGGGACTCTCAAGAGTCTTCTCCAATGCCATAGTTCAAAAGCATCAATTCTATACCATAAGGTAGCCAAATTACTGATGAAGAATTTCTCCTTACAGAAGCATTTCAAAGATACACATGGAATGAATGCTCAAATCGGGATGTCATCATTTTGCAACCCGTAATGAACTGAGCTGCAGTGGCTGCTGGTAACACAAAAAGAGCCACCAAGTGCTTCTTGAGGAAGAAGACAACACCATCGGCAAAGCAGTCTCCCCACCATCAACCAGTCCAACCTGAATCTAATAAAGCCTCTGGATTCAACCATCAGTGTGCAGGAAGCACAGAGAACAGGGCATAATGATAAACTATGTTACAAGGTTGCAGTCAACAAAATTGCGACTCTGGGAAACCTATATGACAAATGACCCAGTTTCTTCAACAAATAAGTTGCAAGGAGGGAAAAGATATAAAGGGACTCAATCAAGACTTAAAAGACATATATTTTACAAAAAAAAAAAAACTACCACACACACTACAGTGTTTAGGCATGCAGAGTTGCATAATAAAACTGCAAATAAGAGAAAGTAACTGAACATGAAAGTCAGAAGGCGGTGGTCATTCCTTGTGGATCAGGGGGGACTTGTGTGTGGTTTGCGCGTAGGAATGGCTGCTGGAGTGACTGGCCAGGGGTCTTCTCTCATGGAGGGCAGTTACAGGGCACTTGCCTTACAACAATTTATTAAAATACATATTATTTTTTGCTTTTTAAAATGTTCACTATAACTAGATTTTAAAGATTTTAGGTTTTAGATGGTGCAGTAAAGATGTTCCATTTGCTTCTCCTAAAATAGTAATAACAATAACAGAAAGATACCCATATGCCCTGAATTTTCCAAGCAGTGATTTGTAAGGAGCATGAAACACATTTATTCACTAGGTAAATCTGAAATATTATCAGTTAACTTGGTTTTTCCACTTGAATCCTTCCAGAACTGATAACAGATAAACAGTACTTTTTAAGAGATCCAAAAAGCCAAGCCTTGTTAGAATTGACGAATCTTTTTGTTTTTGTTTTTTCAATTTACTTGACTAATCTTGGGTGGTTTATTTTGTGACCTGAATGCATGCTTTGTTTGATGCAACTGAAAGAGGAGCCTCCAGTCCTAAGACGTTCCAAGACAGTTTCCTGGAGTCTAGCAGTCACAACTGACAAAATTCTTATACTGAACAAAGCATATTGTAGAGATAGTCACTGAGAACAAGTTATTTTATTATCTAAAGTTTAAATGGTTTCATATGACTCCCAAAATGTTAACATGACACAGCTACTTTGGAAAACTGGCAGTTTCTAATAAACTTACATATATGCCCTGCTGCTGCTGCTGCTGCTGCTGCTGCTAAGTCGCTTCAGTCATGTCCGACTCTGCGACCCCACAGACAGCAGCCCACCAGGCTCCCCCAGCCCTGGGATTCTCCAGGCAAGAACACTGGAGTGGGTTGCCATTTCCTTCTTCAGTGCATGGAACTGAAAAGTGAAAGTGAGGTCGCTCAGTCGTGTCCGACTCTTAGCGACCCCATGGACTGCAGCCCACCAGGCTCCTCCGTCCATGGGATTTTCCAGGCAAGAGTACTGGAGTGGGGTGCCATTGCCTTCTCTGCATATATGCCCTATGACCCAGCAATTCTGCTTCTTAGTAACATCCCAGAAGAAATTAAAACATGCTTCCATGAAGAGCTATATACAAGTGTTTAGAGTAGCTTCCTTCATAATAGCCTGAAGAGATCTGGAAACAGTCTAAATGTCCATCAGCAGGGAATGGAGGAATTCCCTGGTGGTCCAGTGGTTAGAATTCCATGCTTCCATCCCCGTGAGGGAACTGAGATCCTGCTAGCCCTGTCGCATGGCCAAAAAAAAAAAAAAGAGAGGGAGGGGTGGAGATAAACAAATGTGGTATATCCTACAGTGAAATACCATTCAACAATAAAGAGAACTACTTCATGCTACGGCATGGATAAATCTCAAAAACATGCCGTGTGAAAGAAACCAGACCCTCCCCCACTCCCCAAATAAAGCACACATTGTCTGATTCCATTTATATGAAGTTCAACAACAGTCAAATCTAACATATGATAATAGAAGTCAGAAGAGTGGTGATCTCAGAAGGGCAAAGAAACTCTTCTTCCCTGGAAGTTTGGAAAATCATGCATATTATAAATTCTTTAGTTTGAGTCATTCTTATTAATAGAAAACTAGTTTCTCTCCACCCTCACTATATAAAGGTTGAACATTTGCAAAATATCTGTTATTTGAAAGGATACCAAATTCTCAGCCCAGCTCTGACAGTAACTGCCCTCTGTATCATGAATAAGGAACATGGAGGGGGAAAAGGCCACGTGCCCTCGAAGCAGTGAGGGGAGAGTGGAACTGAACAAAGAAACACCTTGGCTTCACCACCCCACAGAGAAAGCGAGGTCCCCTGAACCTGGCCCCAGGGAGAGTCGCCAGGGCGTGGGTCTCTGGGAACAGAAGCCGACGAGGAAGGGAGATTTCGAGTGTTGTCGCTGCCATCAGAGATGCGTGTTTGCAAGTTTCAGCTACTAGGGGGCAGAGTTAGAGCGGCAGCAATGACAGAACGTTTCCAGAAATGGAGAGGATGGAGGACGAACTAGGCATCTCGCCAGCATAAAATCAAGAGAAATGAGAGGCCAGAAAAGGCACAGGAAATATGGGTTCAGCTGAGCTGGTAGGTGGATACGAGGGTGTGGACGGACCGGGAGCATAACGCTGAGGTGGCATCGGGCTGCTGAGCACTGCTGAGAGGCAGGGTGAGAAGGGCCCAACCCACCTCCAGAGCCTGGCAGTGTCTCTGATAAGGGGACTCAAGGTGTAGCTGCTGCACACTAGAATCCCTAAGCCTGGACACTTAAACATATATTAAGTGGGGTTGGGTGCCGGGAGTCCCAACTAGAGAGGAACAGTCTCAGAGGGAACCTCCCAGGACAGTTGGAAGGAATCCAGAAACAAGTACAGACAGAGAAAAGGGGTGGCCTCTGTGAAAATCGAGGGAGGATTTTTTTTTAGGACAGCAGTGAAGAAATTCTCCTCTCTTAGTAAGCTGATGACTGAAATCTCACTAGCTTGCCTCTTCTTGATCTTAAAGCTTCTATCCCAGTCAAAATTCAATGCCCTGCACTGCCACCCCCACCCCCGGAATTAGTGAGTAATTTATTAACAAATGTTAATTGAGCATCTGTTTTGTGGAACTAAGAGCTTGCATTCTAGTGGGGCTGTAGCAGTAATAAACAAGTATATATGTAAATGAAAACTTCACACCATAAAAGGGCGAAGGAGAAAATGAATCAGATATGGAGAAAGAGGACAACTAGGCAATCTGGGAGAATCTTCAGCTAAGATGCTCAGAAAAGTCTCAAGGGTGGTGTCCAAGTCAAGACCTAGGTGTTCAGTTCAGTTCAGTCACTCAGTTGTGTCCGACTCTTTGCAACCCCATGAACCACAGCACGCCAGGCCTCCCTGTCTATCACCAACTCTCAGAGTCCATCCAAACCTGTGTTCATAGGGTCAGTAATGCCATCCAACCATCTCATCCTCTGTCGTCCCCTTCTCCTCCTGCCCCCAATCCCTCCCAGCATCAGGGTCTTTTCAAATGAGTCAGCTCTTCGAATCAGGTGGCCAAAGTATTGGAGTTTCAGCTTTAGCATCAGTCCTTCCAACGGAATCCCAGGGCTGATCTCCTTTAGGATGGACTGATTGGATCTCCTTGCAGTCCAAGGGACTCTCAAGTCTTCTCCAACACCGCAGTTTAAAAGCATCAATTCTTCAGCACTCAGCTTTCTTTATAGTCCAACTCTCACATCCATACATGACCACTGGAAAAACCATCGCCTTGACTAGACAGATCTTTGTTGGCAAAGTAATGTCTCTGCTTTTCAATATGCTATCTAGGTTGGTCATAACTTTCCTTCCAAGGAATAAGCATCTTTTACTTCATGGCTGCAATCACCATCTGGGGTTCACAATGCAAAGATCTGTAGGAAGAACCTTCTAGGCAAAAGGCGGCAGCAGTTCAAGTGATCAGACTTTTGTTAGCTCCAAAATAAGGGGTTGGATTTTATTCTACTTGTAATGAAGTTATTGGAGAGTTATAAACAGAAGAGTGGTCGGATCTCATTTACATTTTTAATAGCGCTCAGTGAGGCCTCAGGTCTAAGGAGGCAGAAAGACCAATCAGGGACCAAGTGCAGTAGTTTCAACAAGAGATGATGGTGGCTGGACCGGAGAAGAAGCAGAGGGCTGAAAAGGGCTGGAGGAGTTTTGACTATTTTCTAACTGGATGGAGGCCAGCGGAAGCACAGAAGACAGCTAGATATTTAGCTTGAACAAGTGCATGGGTGATGGTGTTGTTAAATGAAAGGAGGAAGGTGGCAGAACCAGTTGGTGGTGTCGGTTGAGGGGATCAAGGGTTCTATTCCGGACACGTTGGGTTTGAGATGCTTAACAGATATCTAATGGAGGTGTCGAGTAGGCACCTCTGGAGGAAGGTCGGGGGTCATTAGCATATGGATAGTAGAGGCGCTAGTATTTGGATAGCATTTAAAGCCATCTGCTTGAGTGGGATCACCTAGCGACAGAGTGCAGACCAGTCAGAAGAGGGAACGCAGCCAGAGCTCCAGGAAGGGACCCCGGAGTGAGGACAGGGAGGTGGAGCCTGAAAAAGAGCTGAGAAGGAAGAGCCTGAGAGTCCGACAGCCCACGTGTGGTAATCAAGAGTTGGACATATTTCAAGTCAGAGGGTGTGCCAGGTGGCACCTGGTCCAGTGCTGCCAAGCTGTTGAGCAGGATTAGAAAAAAGTGATGATGACCTTGGCAAGGGTAGTTACAGCCTAGGAAAGAGGTTGAAAACTCACTGGAAACCAGGTTGTGATTTAAAAAAAAAAAGAAAAATTTTGAGGACAGAGGAATACCCAGAACTGTCAGGGAAAAAAATCTATTGAGGGAGCTGAAGGAAATCCCAAATAGAAGAGATTCCAATCCTGGCTGAATGTCAGAATCATCCAAGGAGCTTAAGAATATATACATTTCCTGGTCCCCTCCCAGATCTACTGAATTAGTAGGCATGGAAATTGGAATTTATTTATACATTTATTATTTTTATCATCATTAATCTTGAACTTCGTTTTTCCTGGGGCTGGTTCAGTTGCTAAGTCGTGTCTGACTCTTTGCGACCCCATGGACTGTAGCCAGCAAGGCTCCTCTGTCCATGGGATTTTCCAGGCAAGAATAATGAAGTAGGTTGCCATTTCCTTCTCCAGGGGATCTTCCTGACCCAGGGATGGAACCTGGTTCTCCTGCATGGCAGGTGGATTCTTTACCAACTGAGCTACCAGGGAAACCTCCGGTTTTTTCTAATTGAATCTAGATTGGCTTTTTAAAAATCTATTTGTTTCCTTTTGCTTGCACTGGGTCTTTGTTGCTGCCTGGGGGCTTTTTCTAGCTGCAGTGCACTGACTTCTGGTGCAGGCTTCTCACTTCTGGTGCAGGCTTCTCACTGTGGCGACTTTTCTTTTTGCAGAGCACAGGCTGTAGGTGCATGGGCTCAGCAGTTGCAGCAGGCAGGTCCAGTAGTTGTGGCGCGCAGGTTCAGTTGCTCCACAGCATGTGGAATCATCCCGCACCAGGGATCGAACCCATGTCCCCTGCATTGGCAGGAAGTCTCCATTTAGACTCGAATCTAAAGTGTTTTAAAAGCTCCTTGGGTAATTCTGGTTTAGCTGATTAGAGCAGAAGGTGAGCAAGGCAGGAATGTTTCTCTTGGTTTGAAAAAAAAGGAAAAAACGTTTATTAACCTATAAACTTTTTGATAGAACTTTCAAATTTTATCTCCCCTAAATTTTTCTTTTACCTTTAGAGCTTGCTGTCACGTGTCTTTTGATGAACTTTGTCAGAACACAAAATAAATATTCACAGAAAAACTCAGAAACAGGTAACCATGCTTGGGCATCCTGCTCTTTTTCATGGATATGTCTGCCCTGATTTTATACTGCATACAATTAGATGCATTTTTTTCTGCCATTGAAATTCTTTTTTGTACTTAATAGTGGCGTTATTTTTTTTTAGCAGTTTTGACAGCGTTATGCAAATTGCCATCAGAAGGGGTTTGAGAATTGTTCAAAAGAGCCCTGAAATCTTTCTCTCTCTCCTGTTTCCTCTCTCTCCCCATTTCTCTCTCCTTCACCTTTTTTTTTTTTCCTCTCTTTGCTCAGGTAAGCAATTTCCTCAAAGGAGGAAGGCCTGAAAGTTAAATTCCTGTCCCCCTTGAATTCAGTTGACTGGAAGAAAATCCCCAAACAGAAGTAATTTGATATGTCTGGAAGAAGCAGGAAAAACAACATTTAACCCAGGAGCTTTCCTGAAAGAAGCCTCTATTAACAACGTCTGTGAGCATCACTGCACAGTTCTCAGTGCTCACTTGTGTCTGTTACTTCGTTTGGTGTGATATAAATCCTGGGAGAAACAATGCTCTTATCAACTTCCTCCCATTAAAAAAAAAAAAAAAGATGAATAAACGGAGGCTTAAAAGGACCCTGGGAGCTCAGAGGTTAAAGCGTCTGCCTCCAATGCAGAAGACCCAGGAAGAGCCCCTGGAGAAGGAAATGGCAACTCACTCCAGTAGTCTTGCCTGGAGAATTCCATGGACGGAGGAGCCTGTAAGCTACAGTCCACGGGGTCACAAAAGTCAGACATGACTGAGCAACTTCACTTTCATTTTCTTAAAAGGGTTAATACAGTTAACAGGGTCCTTCAGGTAGAAAAGTAGAAACTTCCAAGTGACTTGTTCAGAATCACAGAGTGCAAAAGTGAATGAAAGTAGCAAAGAGAGGGAGCAAACTATTGATACATCCAACAGTTTGGATGACTCTCCAGGGAAAGACGCTGAGTGAAAAAAGCCAGCCCCAGAAGGTTGCGTACTCTGTGATTCCATTTACAAAAAACGTTTGAAATGATGGAAGTTTAGCAACACTCTAGTGGTTGCCAGAGTTGGGGTATGGTTAAGGAAGTGGGGCAGGAGGAGAAGGAAGTGGGGCAGGAGGAGAAGGGTGTGGTTGTAACAAAGCAGCACAAGGGATCTTTGTGGGGATGGAACTGTTCAGTATCTAAACTGAGATGGTGGATTCCTGAACCTACACGTGTGATACAAGTGCATAGGTCCAAATTCAGACACATATACACACACACTCCTGAGTACAAGTAAAACTGGAGAAATCTGAATAATAGATTCTCTCAATGTCAGCCTCCTGGTTATGACACTGTACTTTGGTTTTGCAAAATATTACCAATGGGAGAAACTAGGTAAAGGGCACACTAGATCCCTACTTAATTTCTTACAACCACATATGAATCTCTAATTATCTCAATAAAAACATTAATTAAAAAACAACGAAATGAGTCAGGGTGTCTCTCTGGCTGCTGGCTCTCTAGCCTGTGTGTTCTTTACCTTCCCCAAGTGTAGTGAAGTGAGATATGGCCTTACTCTTGGAATCCCCAGCCCAGTTGGACTCAGTGCCCTTTGAGCGGCTGAGTTAGAGATGGGGAATATGCAACTGGAAACTATTGTTAAATCAGGCGAGGGAATGGTTTCCCTAAATAGTTAAACTTAGTAACAAGGATTTACTGTATAGCATGGGGAACTATATTCAGGAGCTTATAATAAACTATAATGGAAAAGGATTTTTTAAAGAATATAACTATATACATACATACACATGTGTAGCAAAATCTGCTGTACACTTGAAACAAACACAAACTTGTAAATCAACCGTGCTTCAATTAAAAATAGTAATTTAATAGAACAGCGGGGGCAACACAGAACTGGTGGGAACAGTGACGCTCTCTAAGTGATTATTTGTGTGACAAGCAGAAGCAGAGGGTTGGTCTCTGGCCAAAAGCGCTGGAACAGGTTGGTCACCGTTTCCATGTGTCAGACTTTATTTGCCCTTTTCCTTCTCTCATTACCTGAATTTAACTTCTTTTTTCTCCCCTCTCCCCACCCCATCTTCTTGCCTGTCTCTTTCCTTGACTTTTTTATTTTCTTTTTTTTTTTTCTGCTACATTTTTCTACTACGGTCACATTTTAATTAACACACAATTTTAAAATATTAACCCTCTCCTCCCTAAAAAAATAATCACAAGAGAGTTGCTGAAGCCTGGTATCGTTCTTGTTCTGAGGTCAGGACTGCAGCTCTAGTCCAGAGTGGTCCCCACGTGAAACAGCTTCCTGACAAAAGTGTGCTTGGTCGTGGGAAGAAAACCTGAGTTAGTTTGGGCCACAGCACGGAACTGGCCACTTGCCCTAGAGCAGTTTGTTTTCTCACCTACTAAACAAAAGGCATGCACTCAAAACTTCCCCTTTGAAGTCCCTTTCAGTTTTGTCTGAGTCTGAAGAAACAAGCCTTGCTGACTAGGAGTGGTGGAATGCTGAGAAAAGACAGTCAAACGTAGGTGGAGGATAGGGCGGTAGACGTTCACCTCATGTGGAGTCTTTCCCAGAGGCTGAGTGTTCCTATGGGCCAGGAAGTTATGACCAAACCACGTGCCGTCCACCCAGGGCTGAGCAGGCCAACACTGTAATTACACCTAGACCTTAATGGCAGGCAAGATCGGTAGGCTTTGGACCATTAATGGGCCACTGTAGGTGGGAAAGACCTGTAGGCATTGGCCCACTAATCGAGAGAGGAGGAGGGATCTGACCTGTGCAGAGTGACTCTCAAGGTAGGAAAGAGAGGTGATTCATTTTATGCATCTAGGCATATGTTTGGGTGGGGCGGTGCAAACAATGGCAGGGGAAGGAAGAACTGGCTCTCCTTAGGGACCGAGGGAACAACAGAAAACAGAAAGAGTCAACTAGTGGAAAACGCTGAGTAAGGAGGAACGTCTCTTCCCGAGGCTGATTCGCATGGCAACAGCCATCTCCAAGCCCCGGCCCTCACAGCTTAGGAGCAAAGTGGAGGGGAAATTGGTCATTGGGGCAGGATACACAAACATTTACTGTGCTCTTCCTCTGTGCCAGGCGCTCTCGTGGGTGTTACCTCATTTATCTTCACAGCAGTTCCACAAAGTCATAGTATCTCCATTTTACACCTGAAGAAACTAACACTTGGGGAGGTTAAGTCACAAACTAGGACCTTGGGCACAGCCAGTGCTGAAGCTGGGTCTGTCTGAGTCCCAGGTCTGAGTTCTTCCCCAGGGAAGAGCCTACTTCTTTTCAGGTTCTTTTCAGCCCCTCCAGAGCCACCATCTGCTCTGAAGTTGCTCGTCTCACGCTGCCGCTGACCATACTTCAGTTCAGTCGCTCAGTCGTGTCTGACTCTTTGCGATCCCATGAACTGCAGCACGCCAGGCCTCCCTGTCCATCACCAACTCCCGGAGTTTACTCAAACTCATGTCCATTGAGTCGGTGATGCCTTCCAACCAACTCATCCTCTGTCATCCCCTTCTCCTCCCACCTTCAATCTTCTCCATCATCAGGGTCTTTTCAAATGAGTCAGCTCTTCGAATCAGGTGGCCACAGTATTGGAGTTTCAGCTTCAACATCAGTCCTTCTAATGAACACCCAGGACTGATCTCCTTTACAATGTACTGGTTGGATCTCCTTGCAGTCCAAGAGACTCTCAAGAGTCTTCTCCAACACCACAGTTCAAAAGCATCAATTCTTCAGCACTCAGCTTTCTTCACAGTCCAACTCTCACATCCATACATGACCACAGGAAAAACCATAGCCTTGACTAGACGGACCTTTGTTGGCCATGTTTCTGCTTTGTAATATGCAATCTAGGTTGGCCATAACTTTTCTTCCAAGGAGTAAGCATCTTTTAATTTCATGGCTGCAATCATCTGCAGTGATTTTGGAGCCCCCCAAAATAAAGTCAGCCACAGAATTCCAGTTGAGCTATTTCAAATCCTGAAAGATGATGCTGTGAAAGTGCTGCACTCAATTTGCCAGCAAATCTGGAAAACTCAGCAGTGGCCACAGGACTGGAAAAGGTCAGTTTTCATTCCAATTCCAAAGAAAGGCAATGCCAAAGAATGCTCCAACTACCGCACAATTGCACTCATCTCACATGCTAGAAAAGTAATGCTCAAAATTCTCCAAGCCAGACTTCAGCAATACGTGAACCGTGAACTCCCTGATGTTCAAGCTGGTTTTAGAAAAGGCAGAGGAACCAGAGATCAAATTGCCAACATCCGCTGGATCATGGAAAAAGCAAGAGAGTTCCAGAAAAACATCTATTTCTGCTTTATTGACTATGCCAAAGCCTTTGACTGTGTGGATCACAATAAACTGTGGAAAATTCTGAAAGAGATGGGAATACCAGACCACCTGATCTGCCTCTTGAGAAATCTGTATGCAGGTCAGGAAGCAACAGTTAGAACTGGACATGGAACAACAGACTGGTTCCAAATAGGAAAAGGAGTACGTCAAGGCTGTATATTGTCACCCTGCTTATTTAACTTCTATGCAGAGTACATCATGAGAAACGCTGGACTGGAAGAAACACAAGCTGGAATCAAGATTGCCGGGAGAAATATCAATATCCTCAGATATGCAGATGACACCACCCTTATGGCAGAAAGTGAAGAGGAGCTAAAAAGCCTCTTGTTGAAAGTGAGAGAGGAGAGTGAAAAAGTTGGCTTAAAGCTCAACTTTCAGAAAAAGAAGATCATGGCATCTGGCCCCAACACTTCATGGTAAATAGATGGGGAAACAGTAGAAACAGTGTCAGACTATATTTTTGGGCACCAAAATCACTGCAGATGGTGACTGCAGCCATGAAATTAAAAGATGCTTACTCCTTGGAAGAAAAGTTATGACCAACCTAGATAGTATATTCAAAAGCACAGACATTACTTTGCTGACTAAGGTCCGTCTAGTCAAGGCTATGGTTTTTCCTGTGGTCATGTATGGATGTGAGAGTTGGACTGTGAAGAAGGCTGAGCGCCGAAGAATTGATGCTTTTGAACTGTGGTGTTGGAGATGACTCTTGAGAGTCCCTTGGACTGCAAGGAGATCCAACCAGTCCATTCTGAAGGAGATCAACCCTGGGACTTCTTTGGAAGGAATGATGCTAAAACTGAAGCTCCAGTACTTTGGCCACCTCATGCGAAGAGCTGACTCATGGAAAAGACCCTGATGCTGGGAGGGATTGGGGGCAGGAGGAGAAGGGGACGACCGAGGATGAGATGGCTGGATGGCATCACAGACTCAATGGACGTGAGCCTGAGTGAACTCCGGGAGTTGGTGATGGACAGGGAGGCGTGGCGTGCTGTGATTCATGGAGTCGCAAAGAGTCGGACACGACTAAGCGACTGAACTGAACTGAACTGTTCCCTGGAGTGATAATTAAATACTCTGACTTGTAGTTCCCTTCTTTGGCCACCAG
Organism: Aepyceros melampus; assembly: GCA_006408695.1. Lineage (NCBI taxonomy): Eukaryota > Metazoa > Chordata > Mammalia > Artiodactyla > Bovidae > Aepyceros > Aepyceros melampus. Next base: position 213,836 of record SJXQ01011340.1, read on the forward strand.
ATGGAACGTTCTCCAAAGTGTAAACCACATGGCACACTCAGGAGTAAAGGCTCCAAGGTGCAGCCAAGCCACCAGCAGAGACACAGGTATTCCGAGCATGCACAAACTGATCGGGGAGGAGGATAGTGACCACAGGCTCTTTCAGCCGCATGGAGGGCGCCTGAGCATCTCTGCTGCCCTGTAGAGGACCAGCCCTGAGAGGCACTCGGTGAGCACCCACGTGAGCCCCAGCGCCCAGGGCAGACCCTGGACAACAGATACACAGGCAAGTCCACACTGTCATCACAGTGTCAACAAGACAGCGTCTCCTCCCATGAAAAACACCCTCAGCGGGACTGCTCTTTCCTCAAGGACTAGCTGTAAGGGCGACGACGGGCCTGGGCACCAGGCACCCAGCCGCAGGACTAATTTCAAACCACAGGGCTTCCGAGACCGACGGTCTCAGCACCGCTAAGGTGGTGCATGGACGTGTGTGCAGATCTGTCTCTGGGGACAGAGTCACTGAGCAGGAGAGAGAGGACAGGGGCCCAAGCCCATCAGATGTAAGAGGTAAACGCAGAGGGTGTCAGAGACCACACTCCACCTGCAGGAAGCGGCAGAGCATGGCCATCAGGAGCGGAAATGGAGGCCCCGCCAGGGCACGGCCGCCCTCACGGGGCCACGTGTTCAGGAGACACAGGCGCACCAGGCCCAGGGGGAGCAGGGGGAGCAGGGTGCCCACAGCCCTCCACGCCGGCACCTCGGGGACGGCACGTGCGCACCCAGGTCCTGGGGGAGCAGGGGGCAGCAGGGCCGCCCGCATTCCTCCACGCTAGCACCTCGGGGATGGTACGTGCGCACCCAGGTC
>SJXQ01011340.1:217986-249910 GCA_006408695.1 Aepyceros melampus
GACCATAGACTGGCGATTAGTTTCTTACATGATAGTATACATGTTTCAGTGCCATTCTCCTGGATCTGCATTTCTAACACGATCCCAAGGAGATGGTGACGCTGCTGGTCTGAGGGACCACACTCTGAGAACCACTGGCCTAGAAGTGGAGAGGAGACTGAAAGGTGGGAAAGCACTTATTTTAAAATCCTGCACCCAGGAATCATGGTCGGGTCTCCAGAGATTCACAAACCATTTGCTTCCGAGAGCAGCAACAGGGTCCGAGCCTGGGGTTCCTCACCTGCTGAAGGAGACTGTTCAGAGTTGTTGGGAGCTGTGGTTAAAAGTGCCTGGGCAGGCTCTCCTGGGGGTGCAGAGGTGAAGAATCCAACTGCCAAAGCACAGGTTTTGGGTTCCGTCCCAGGTCCAAGAAGATCCCACGTGCAGTGAGGCAGCTATGCCCAAGCCCCACAGTCACAGAGCCCACGAACCCAGAGCCTGCGCTCCACAACCAGAGAAGCTGCTGCAATGCAAAGGCCGGGGGCTGCAACTAGGGAGGAGCCCCCACTCACCGCAACTAGAGAAAGCCCGCATAGCATCGAAGATCCAGAGCAGTCGAAAACTAATTAATTTTCAAGTTTTCATTTAAAAACGTGCCTAGGATCTATGCCACTGAGTGGGCAGCCAACATCTAATCTTACACTTAGCAGAAGAGCTACCTTTGCCTTAAGACATAAGAGAACAGGTAGTCCCATTAGGAAAGGAAATATTCTCACAAATTCTTTACACCTTGCTAGACAAAACTGCCTGCCCTCTGCACAGCTGTTCCTCCATGGCCCCACTCAGGGAGTCAAGTACCACGGCTTTCTCGCTCTCAGACTCTGCACAACAACGCATTATCCCTCTCTGGAATATCTGCAATTTAAAAGAAGCTGATCTATAGGATAGAACTAATAAAAATGCCTTTCAGCGGGGAGAAAGACAGCTGAGTTAGAAGCTATGGAGCTACCACCTTCCAGGTCCTCCCTGTTCAGTTTCCTTGTTAATTAACAGCACTCTAGGGTCTAGACACGGGCTGACCCAGTCTGAGTAGAGTTTTAGCACGGTCACTGGAGAGGGTGGATGATGGATTTAAGAGGGCAACCCTGGAGCAAGTGAGACCTGCTCAGAGGGTTTGAACGGGGCAAAAAGAGGCAGACAGGGAGCAGAGGCACTGGGCGTGTGACTTTAAGGAACAAGAATCTGCCGGCCTTGTGATACATTGAGTATGGAGGCTGATGAGGAAGAAGTCTAACACGATGCAGGATTCTGACTCCCAGATCGGAGTTTAGAAAGAGGAGTGGGTTTACAGGTAGAGAAAAGAATACTTGGTTTGGGAGACACGCAATTGTTTTCATGTGTTTGGAACAGCTGAGTAAAAGTATCAAGTAGTTAACAGTTATTGATCAAAACAGATACTGAGGGGACTTCCCTAGCACTCCAGTGGATAAGAATCTGCCTTGCAATGCAGGGGACATGGGTTCAATTCCTGGTCCAGGAACTAAGATCCCACATGGCTTAGAGCAATTAAGCCCATGCACCGTAACTAGAGAAGCTGGGTGCCACAGTGAAAGATCTCGCATGAAGCAACTAAGACTGGATGCAGCCAAATAAATTAAATAAATAAGCAATAACCCTAGATGTCCATCAGCAGATGAATGGATAAGAAAGCTGTGGTACATATACACAATGGAGTATTACTCAGCTATTAAAAAGAATACATTTGAATCAGTTTTAATGAGGTGGATGACGCTGGAGCCGATTATACAGAGTGAAGTAAGCCAGAAAGAAAAACATCAATACAGTATACTTACACATATATATGGAATTTAGAATGATGGTAATGATAAACCTGTACGCAAGACAGCAAAAGAGACACAGTTGTATAGAATGGCCTTTTGGACTCTGTGGGAGAGGGAGAGGGTGGGATGGGTTGGCAGAGTGGCAATGTAACATGTGTGATATCATAAGCGAAACGAATTGCCAGTCCAGGTTTGATGCAGGATGCAGGATGCTAGGGACTGATGCACGGGGATAATCCAGAGAGAGGGTGTGGGGCGGGAGGGTGGCGGTGGGGGTCGGGATTGGGAGTTCATGTACATTCATGGCTAATTCATGTCAATGTGTAACAAAACGAATACAGTATTGTAAAGCAAAACAAACTAAAAAATAAAAATTAATTAAAAAAAAATAGATACTGCAATCAGTGCTTCACAAGCCTTATTTCTCGAGTCTTTCGAGTCTTTTGGAGACAGCCTTCCCTTTCAGAGAGGCAAAGAATTCATTGATAAGCTAATTAGTGTAAGGTGGGTAACAGAATTGAGGATATTAGCACTGAGTGACCACTTTCACTTTTCACTTTCCTGCATTAGAGAAGGAAATGGCAACCCACTCCAGTGTTCTTGCCTGGAGATTCCCAGGGATGGGGAAGCCTGGTGGGCTGCCGTCTATGGGGTCGCACAGAGTTGGACACGACTGAAGTGACTTAGCAGCAGTAGCAGCAGCACTGGGAGAAGAGGGCTGCCCTGAGGGCCTGGGACTTGGGAATGGAACTGGAGCCAAGGCCACGCAGGAGAGAAAGAAGGTGGGAAATGCGCATTCAGGGACAAGAAATCTGCCAAGGCCACCAAGAATCCGGGAGAGGTAGGGGGAAGACCAGAAGAGATGGCGCTCTGAAAAGCCACACAAAAGGAAGTGACGCAGCAAGTGAAGGACAAAGTGCCAGATAGGAGAAAAGACGGAGCCGTGGTGGTGGGACTGAGCAGCTTCCCATGGGTGATCTTCCCCCCAGGTAAGTTTCATCAACCTGTGGGCACCTAAAGCCAGAGGATTATTGCGGCATTGCAAGCACGCAGAAGAAAGGAAGAGGAGAAAGATACTCATTTCTTTTTTGAGGCAGGGTGACTGAAGAGGAAAGAGCAAAGGCTCTATCAAGATGAGAGTCCAAGAAAAGTTTTTCTTAATGAGAGGGCAAACTGTATTATCAAACAGTTAAAAAATATGTATATATCTTTGTAACCACGTAAACTTTTATATTATGAAGTTGCTCAAACATACAGAAAAGTGTAATGATATAATGAACCTCCTCGCCCACACAGATTTTATTTTCTTGGGCTCCAAAATCACTGTGGATGGTGACGCAGTCACGAAATTGAAAGACGCTTGCTCCTAAAGCTGTGATGAGAACAGTATCAGTTCAGTCGCTCAGTCGTGTCTGACTCTTTGCGACCCCATGAATCGCAGCACGCCAGGCCTCCCTGTCCATCACCAACTCCCGGAGTTCACTCAGACTCACATCCATTGAGTCCATGATGCCATCCAGCCATCTCATCCTCAGTCGTCCCTTTCTCCTCCTGCCCCCAATCCCTCCCAGCATCAGGGTCTTTTCCAATGAGTCAACTCTTCGCATAAGGTGGCCAAAGTACTGGAGCTTCGGTTTTAGCATCATTCCTTCCAAAGAAATCCCAGAGTTGATCTCCTTCAGAATGGACTGGTTGGATCTCCTTGCAGTCCAAGGGACTCTCAAGAGTCTTCTCCAACACCACAGTTCAAAAGCATCAACTCTTCTGCACTCAGCCTTCTTCACAGTCCAACTCTCACATCCATACATGACCACAGGAAAAACCATAGCCTTGACTAGATGGACCTTAGTCGGCAAAGTAATGTCTCTGCTTTTGAATATACTATCTAGGTTGGTCATAACTTTTCTTCCAAGGAGTAAGCGCCTTTTGATTTCATGGCTGCAGTCACCATCTGCAGTGATTTGGGAGCCCAAAAAAACAAAGTCTGACACTGTTTCTACTGTTTCCCCATCTATTTCCCATGAAGTGATGGGGCCAGATGCCATGATCTTCTAACTTTTCTTCCAAGGAGTAAGTGCCTTTTAATTTCATGGCTGCAGTCACCATCTTCAGTGATTTTGGAGCCCCAAAAAACAAAGTCTGACAGTACTAAGACTTCTTTAATTGCCTTTCCATTAAAAATGCTTAGCAAAAGTATTTTTAAAAAGAATAACAAACAACATCTTTAGAATGCTGAAAATTACATTTCCTTTGTTAATGGCTGAGATGTAGTTGAGATCTAAGCCCAGGCTGGCTCAAGAAGACATTTCTAAATCCTCCTGGGTCCTCACCTTGCTGCCTTGGTGTCAATTCCTCATCAGAATCCTCAGTGGCATCTACCTGGGGTTTGATGACCTGCCTGTGGTGATGCAGGAAAGCTGGTTGAGAGGCTCTGAAACCTGGAAAGAAGCAAAATATCTGTTCTAACAATGAGGAACAAAGCACAGAATCAATGCAACGTGTCACAGAGTCAGGGCAATTAGTAGGGTAGGCTGGGAGTATCTAGAACAAGGCAAGAGGTGGTAAAATAACAATAAAAATTTCCCCCAGGTTAGTCTCCACCCAAAAGGGAACTGTGAGCAGATGAAGCCACCTAAGAGAGGATCGATTTAACACTGCTTTATATTTCTCAGGTTCACAAGCACCCAGCACTTCCTGTTACCTATCAGCAAAATACCTTTCAGCACTTTGGAGGTCCTTTTCACTTTCCTATTTCCCATTCTCCCGTCTCTGCCCATTCTTCCTCGGAGAAGTATATGGAAATGTCTTTGAAAGCATCTTTGGTCTAAGGAAAAGAACAGATTTCATCAGTGACTTATGAATATAAATCCAGCCTTAGAGCTGGGCCTTCTCCTTCACCTTGTGCATAAAGAGTAGCCTAAAGCTATTGGATGGTCTCTGTGGGACAGGGATGAAGACTTTCTTTCCCAACTCTGTGCTTCTTAACTGAACAAACTATTTTTCTAATTCTTCCTGGACACAGAGCAGCTGATCATGCTAGTGTCCTGTTTCATCCCACTCCACCCCACCACTTCAACAGGACCAGGCATTCCCATTCTGTGTACATTAACAGAGAAGTTCACTCAGCTGCATGGACAGAGCTGGGACCAACTCCATGTCCTCCCTATAGAGCTGGCTTAGGGGCTGATATTGCTGCCTCCACCTCTCACCATAGGCTTCCACTTTGGACTCTTTGCATCTCCCTCAGTGCTATTTTACAGAAACCAGTTCAGGCTCATGGCCATGGAACCACCTCAGGCCAAGGTGCCTGTGGAGGAAGACACTGAGATAGCTCAGACCTTGGTTCAGAGTCGGGTCTGTCTGTCTTTGGTCGACTCTCCAGGGCAAGAAAGTGCCAGGAAAGTTGGAGTGGGGGTGTTGCTGGGATGAATCAATACCATACAACTGTGACAGGCCAGACTAATATGAATTAGATTTTTTTTTTTTATGGTTCCCCTACAATTCAGCCTCTCTGAGGAAAAGCACTGGGAAGGGACCAAGTCTGTGTGTGACTGATGGAGTCCTGAGGAGACCTGGAAGCCCCTAACTGGTGGACTTGGGTCAGGCTGAAATCAGGGCTCTGTACCAGTGCAGGAAAGCGACTACTTCTACAAGCAGGGTTTTGAGGATCTCCACCCATGGACTCTGGGAAAATCTGGGAATAACTTAGGATCTATGTCTAAGTGACAAGTAGCTCACCTTAAGGAAATCTGAGTCACAGGGGCTGAAGGATCTGGGGTTCCTCAGATGTTGAAAGTGGGATGAGGGTCTAGTGTCTGATAAAGACCACGCAGGTTGGGAGAACTTGGGATCCATAAGGCTGAGAAATTCAGGGATTTCTCATTAACGGGTTTTAGGTCTCAGACAGGCAGTATAGTAGGGGTCTTGAGAAGGAAGTATTTTAAGAGCTCCCAGCTTGAGGTATTCAGGGTCTCTGAGGTTAAGGAAATCTGGTTTCTCTACGGGTGCTATATTTAGAGTGCCTCAGGCTGAGGGAAATTATGGTTAACCTAGGTGTCTTGAGGAGGGTCATAGCACTAGGGTATTTGGTGTTTCTGGGGTGAAGAGACTTGTAGTTCCACTGAGTCCCGCCAGCTCCCTTCAGGTCAGGACCCAGGTTCCTCTTCATTAACGGGTTTTAGGTCTCAGACAGGCAGTATAGTAGGGGTCTTGAGAAGGAAGTATTTTAAGAGCTCCCAGCTTGAGGTATTCAGGGTCTCTGAGGTTAAGGAAATCTGGTTTCTCTACGGGTGCTATATTTAGAGTGCCTCAGGCTGAGGGAAATTATGGTTAACCTAGGTGTCTTGAGGAGGGTCATAGCACTAGGGTATTTGGTGTTTCTGAGGGTGAAGAGACTTGTAGTTCCACTGAGTCCCGCCAGCTCCCTTCAGGTCAGGACCCAGGTTCCTCAGTGCTGATGGGCTCTGCAGCATCCCAGCCTGAAATTTGAAGCCATCAGGCTAAGGGTTTAGGAGGGTTGTGTAGGGTGCATTTCTGTCAGTCTCCCCGCTGTCCCTCCCGCTCTGACCACCCATACCTGGTGCAGGTTCGGAGCTCTGCAGCGTCCAGTCCTGAGGCGAAGTGAACAGCGAGTAGTCATCTTGTATACCTGATCAAGTACAAGAGCAATCCGCCTTGTGACCCAGGCAGCCCAATCAATAAGCGCCAGGAGGATGTGGAGCCCACAGGATATCCCACCCTCAGTTCAGTTCAGTCGCTCAGTCGTGTCCGACTCTTTGCGATCTCATGAATCGCAGCACGCCAGGCCTCCCTGTACATCATCTACTCCAGGAATTCACCCAAACCTGTGCCCATGAAGTCAGTGACACCATCTAGCCATCTCATCCTCGGTCGTCCCCTTCTCCTCCTGACTCCAATCCCTCTCCAGCATCAGAGTCTTTTCCAATGAGTCAACTGTTCGCATGAGGTGGCCAAAGTACTGGAGCTTCAGCTTCAGCATCATTCCTTCCAAAGAAATCCCAGGNTGATGCCATCCAGCCATCTCATCCTCGGTCGTCCCTTTCTCCTCCTGCCCCCAATCCCTCCCAGCATCAGGGTCTTTTCCAATGAGTCAACTCTTCGCATAAGGTGCCCAAAGTACTGGAGCTTCAGTTTTAGCATCATTCCTTCCAAAGAAATCCCAGGGTTGATCTCCTTCAGAATGGACTGGTTGGATCTCCTTGCAGTCCAAGGGACTCTCAAGAGTCTTCTCCAACACCACAGTTCAAAAGCATCAATTCTTCGGCGCTCAGCCTTCTTCACAGTCCAACTCTCACATCCATACATGACCACAGGAAAAACCATAGCCTTGACTAGACGGACCTTAGTCGGCAAAGTAATGTCTCTGCTTTTGAATATACTATCTAGGTTGGTCATAACTTTTCTTCCAAGGAGTAAGCGCCTTTTAATTTCATGGCTGCAGTCACCATCTGCAGTGATTTTGGAGCCCAAAAAAACAAAGTCTGACACTGTTTCTACTGTTTCCCCATCTATTTCCCATGAAGTGATGGGGCCAGATGCCATGATCTTCGTTTTCTGAATGTTGAGCTTTAAGCCAACTTTTTCACTCTCCTCTTTCACTTTCAACAAGAGGCTTTTTAGCTCCTCTTCACTTTCTGCCATAAGGGTGGTGTCATCTGCATATCTGAGGTTATTGATATTTCTCCCAGCAATCTTGATTCCAGCTTGTGTTTCTTCCAGTCCAGCGTTTCTCATGATGTACTCTGCATAGAAGTTAAATAAGCAGGGTGACAATATACAGCCTTGATGTACTCCTTTTCCTATTTGGAACCAGTCTGTTGTTCCATGTCCAGTTCTAACTGTTGCTTCCTGACTTGCATATAGGTTTCTCAAGAGGCAGGTCAGGTGGTCTAGGATTCCCATCTCTTTCAGAATTTTCCACAGTTAATTGTGATCCACACAGTCAAAGGCTTTGGCATAGTCAATAAAGCAGAAATAGATGTTTTTCTGGAACTCTCTTGCTTTTTCCATGATCCAGTGGATGTTGGCAATTTGATCTCTGGTTCCTCTGCCTTTTCTAAAACCAGCTTGAACATCAGGGAGTTCACGGTTCACATATTGCTGAAGTCTGGCTTGGAGAATTTTGAGCATTACTTTACTAGCATGTGAGATGAGAGCAATTGTGCGGTAGTTTGAGAACAGTATAGAGATTCTTTAAAAAGCTGGGAATAAAACTGCCATATGACCCAGCAATCCCACTGCTGGGCAGATACCCTGAGGAAACCACAATTGAGAGAGACACACATATCTCAATGTTCATCGCAACACTATTTACAATAGTTAAGACGTGGCGGTGACCTGATGTCCATCGGCAGATGAATGGATAAGGAAGTTTTGATACATATATACAAAGGATTATTACTCAGCTATAAAAAGGAATGCATTTGAGTCAGTTCTAATGAGGTGGATGAACCCAAAGCCTATTATACAGAGTGAAGTAAGACAGAAAGAGAAAGATAAATACTGTATATTAACGCATATACATGGAATTTAGAGAGACGGTACTGACAATCCTACATGTAGGGCAGTAAAGGAGACACAGATGTAAAGAACAGACTTTTGGACTCAGTGGAAGAAGGCGAGGGTGTGATGACTTGAGAGAACAGCATTGAAACATGTACATTCAGTCAGTCAGTCAGTTCAGTGGCTCAGTCAGTCCGACTCTTTGCGATCCCATTAATTGCAGCACGCCAGGCCTCCCTGTCCATCACCAACTCCCAGAGTTCACTCAGACTCATGTCCATTGAGTCAGTGATGCCATCCAGCCATCTCATCCTCGGTCGTCCCCTTCTCCTCCTGCCCCTAATCCCTCCCAGCATCAGAGTCTTTTCCAATGAGTCAACTCTTCGCGTGAGGTGCCCAAAGTACTGGAGTTTCAGCTTTAGCATCATTCCTTCCAAAGAAATCCCAGAACTGATCTCCTTCAGAATGGACTGGTGGGATCTCCTTGCAGTCCAAGGGACTCTCAAGAGTCTTCTCCAACACCACAGTTCAAAAGCATCATGTATGGATGTGAGAGTTGGACTGTGAAGAAGGCTGAGCGCCGAAGAATTGAAACATGTACATTACCACATATAAAACAGATGGCCAGTGCAACTTCGATGCATGAAGCAGGACAACCAAAGCCAGTGCTCTGGGACAACCCAGAGGGATGGAGCCGGGAGAGAGGTGGGAGGGAGGTTCAGGATGGGGGACACATGTAAAGCTGTGCCTGATTCACATTGATGTACGGCAAACACCATCACAATATTATAAAGTAATTATCCTCCAGTTAATATAAATGAATTAATTTGAAAAAAGAAAAGCTATGACAAACCTAGACAGCATATTAAAAAGCAGAGACATTACTTTGCCAACAAAGGTTCATATAGTCAAAGCTATGGCTTTTCTGGTAGTCATGTATGAATGTGAGAGTTGGACCACAGAGAAAGCTGAGTGCTGAAGAATTGATGCTTTTGAATTGTAGTGTTGGAGAAAACTCCTGAGAGTCCCTTGGACTGCAAGAAGATCAGTCCTGGGTGTTCATTGGAAGGACTGATGCTGAAGCTGAAATTCCAATACTTTGGCCACCTGATGTGAAGGGCCAACTCATTAGAAAAGACCCTGATGCTGGTAAAGATTAAAGGCAGGAGAAGAAGGGGATGACAGATGAGATGGTTGAATGGCATCACCAACTCATGGATGTGAGTTTGAGCAAGGTCCAGGAGCAGGTGATGGACAGGGAGGCCTGGCGTGCTGGAGTCCATGGGGTCGCAAAGAATCAGACACGACTGAGCAACTGAACTGAACTGAACTGAATCAGAAGGTACAAACCTTCAGTTATAAAATATGTAAGTTCTGGAAACCTAATTTACAGCATGGTGACTATAGTTAGTAGTTTATACTTGAAATTTACTAAGAGAGTAGATCTCCAATTGTCTTACCACCCCCAGCAACGCCTTCCACACACACCCAAGCTCACATGATAACCACGTGAAGTGATCGTCATGTTAATTTGCTTGTGGTATCATTTCCCAATGTAAAGGCACACTTTGGTCATTTTATTGTAATTGGCAGATACCGTATATTAATATTTTACAGATTGACAGTGTGTGGGAACTGCATCAAACAAGTCTATTGGCACCATTTTTCCAACAGCATTTGATCACTTCTTGTCTCTGCGTCACATTCTGTTAATCATCACATTTCAAACTGTTTCTTGTTTATTATCTACGGCTGCGCGTGAGTGTCTCACAGTGGTGCTCCGCTTGCTGCGGAGCACAGGCTCTAGCTGCGTGGGCTCAGGAGTTGTGGTGCACAGGCTTCGTTGCCCTGCAGCATGTGGGGTCTTCCCAGACCAGGGGTTGGACAGTGCCCCTGCATTGGCAGGCGGATTCTCAACCACTGGACCACCAGGGAAGTCCCAAACATTTTCATTATTATCATTTTTGTTATGGTGATCTTTGATGCTATTACTATGACTTACTGAAGGCTTAGATGATAGCATTTTTAGCAGTAAAGGTTTTTTTGTTCTTGTGCTGTTTGCAGGATCACAGTTTCCCAATTAGGGATCAAACCTGGGCCCTTGGCAGTAAAAACACTGCCAAGCCCTAACAACTGGACTGCCAGGGAATTCCCCAGCAATGAAGTATTGTTCAATTAAGGTATGCATCTTGTTTTTTTAGACATACATTGCATACATAATGAAAATCACAGTAGATACAAACGTAATTTTTACACTGGGAAATAAAAAGAATTCTTATTTATATTGATTATGGCTTTCACATTAATAATTACTTACTTGGAAAATAGTTATTAGGTGCTGATATTAAAAGTGATTGATGACTCATTGGTTTATATGTTTCGGTGTCTTAATTTACCATTAATTTTACTAATTTTTTTTATCAAAGATACTGGGTTATCTGTTTGTTTGAATGAGATATTTATGGTTGTGGAAATGTTTGCCCTAATAGAAGTCTACTTGAATACGGCAATATTCACTTTATTGTGATGATCTGGAATTGAACCCACAATATCTTTGAGGTCTGCCTGGTGCATTTGTATTTTAAGACATCATGTTGCACACCTTAAATACATACAATTTTATTTATTAATCATACTTCAATAAAGCTGTAAAAACAAAAATAACACATTAATTGCATAAAATAGGTAAAACATGCAATCTTTTATTTTTGGCTTGCAGGATCTCAGTTCCTCAACCAGGGATTGAACCCAGGTCATGGCAAGGAACTTCTAGAATCCTAACCACTAGGCCACCAGTGACCTCCCAGCCTCCATCTTTTCTTAAATTATAACGTAATGTAACATATGTAATGGAATATGGAGTTAGTCCAGTTGTTTTTTATTTTTTGTGTCTGCGCCGGTTCTCCGTTGCTGTGTGGACTTTTCTCCGGTTGCAGCAAGTGGGGGCTGCTGTCCAGTTGCGGCGCGCTGGCTTCTCACTGCAGTGGTGGAACACCAGCGCTAGAGATCAGGCTCAGCAGCTGTGGTGCGTAGGCTCAGTTGCTCTGAGGCATGTGGGATCTTCCAGAATCAGGGATCAAACCAGTGTCTCCTGCATTGGCAGGTGGAATCTTTAACACTGAGCCAACAGGGAAGCCCTGTACAGTTTTTAAAAGTTTAGAAAAGTCTTCTCAGAGTCTTTTGAGTCAAGTGACCATTTTTTCCCCAATCTTCGTTGATTTTTACCAATTTTAGTCACTGTAAATGAAAGTCATATCCATTCTTTGTGACCCATGAACTAGTCCATGGAATTCTCCAGGCCAGAAAACTGGAGTGGGTAGCTGTTCCCTTCTCCAAGGGATCTTCCCAACCCAGGGATTGAACCCAGATCTCCCACACTGCAGGTGGATTCTTTACCAGCTGAGCCACCAGGGAAGCCCAAGAATACTGGAGAGGGTGGCCTATCCCTTTTCTAGCAGCTCTTCCAGACTCAGGAAAATAGCCCAGGTCTCCTGCATTGCAGGCAGATTCTTTACCAGCTGAGCTATCAGGGAAGCATCTGAGGGTTTCCCTGGTGACTGAGATGGTAAAGCATCTGCCTGCAAATGTGGGAGACCTGGCTTCAATCTCTGGGTCAGGAAGATCCCCTGGAGAAGGAAATGGCAACCCACTCCAGTATTCTTGCCTGGAAAATTCCATAGACAGAGGAGCTTGGTGGGGTACAGTCCATGGAGTCGCAAAGAGAGACTAAGTGACTTCACTTTTAGTCACTGTACTAAAAAATATCAATCAGAAATATTTTAAGTAAAAGAGAAATCTTCAGATCTTAGAAATTAGAGATAAACACTATTACTAGTTTCACATACTTTATCCTCCTAATCTTTAGAATATTTTAAAATTATATTATACACATATACCTTTTGTAACCTGCCTTCTTTTTCTTTTATTAATAGATTTTGCCTTATATAATTACATAGAAAATTATTTCTATAGCATATCAAATTTCTAAAACTTTATTATTAAAACAATCTATGATAATATTGTAAATTAACTATACTTCAATTTTTAAAATCTTTTGAATTATCATTAAAAATATTTGTGATGAACAATCTTTCTCTCCTTGTAACATTCATATTTAAACATTTAGTAAATAAAGTATTATTATTATTAATCAATTATTATTGATTAAAGAATAATCAAATATTCACCCTCTTCACCCCCCCCAAAAAAAACTCAGTATTTCAAAATGTTACTCCAGAAAAGCTCTACTACTTACACTCACAGGACCAGTACATGGAACGTGGCTTGTCTGTTTTCTGCTAATCGTTTCATAAGTACCTACTGCTTTCTCTGCTGTGTAGATCTGCATGGATTCTCCTTGGCCACCTTGAGTTTGGTAACCTTACACTATTAGAAGCAGTTATCCCTCTTCTACTTCTTTTGTAATTGGTGTTGTTCAGTTGCTAAATCATGTCTCTTTGCAACCCCAAGAACTGCTGCATGCCAAGCTTCCCTGTCCTCCACTATCTCCCAGAGTTTGCTCAAATTCATGTCCACTGAGTCGGTGATGCCATCCAACCATCTCATCCTCTGCTGCCCTTTCTCCTCCTGCCTTCAATCTTTCCCAACATCAGGGGTTTTTCCAACAAGTCAGCTCTTGGCATCAGGTGGCCAAAGTATTGGAACTTTAGCTTCTGCATCAGTCCATCCTTCCAATGAATATTCAGGGTTTATTTTCTTTAGGATGGACTGGTTTGATCTCCTTGCAGCCCAAGGGGATCTCAAGAGTCTTTTCCAGCACCACAATTAGAAAGCATCAATTCTTTAGCACACAACCCTATTTATAGTACAACTCTCACATCCATACATGGCTACTGGAAAACTACCCTTTCTTTAGCACACTTTATAAACTTCTAGCTTAAAATAATATTTCTGCCATTTAAACTTATGTTTGAGTTTGAAACATGTATCACTTTTTCTTGTCCATGATTTTGTTAATTTGAATTTTCTTTTTATTAACTAAGCTAGTAGTTTCAAAATTTTTTCCAAGCCATACTGTTTGCCATCAATTATATAAAGGCAAAAAAAAAAAAAAAATAGAACTGATAAACAAACCAACATAATTCTTTAAAAATTAAAACTCATTTTTCAAATCCCTAATTTTACATAAAATATGGCAAAATGTTAAGGTATGGCTGAACTGGACTGTAAGTGAAACAGATACTTTGTTTTTATCTTTAGCAGATAATTCACCATTAATTTCTTAAACTTTTTTATTGACTGTTTTATTTATACATTTTTGGCTGCCCTGGTCTTGACGGCTCACTTGGGCTTTCTCCAGTTGCGGTGAGCAGCGGCTCCTCTCCTGCTCCGGTGCCCGGGTTTGTTTCTCTTGCTGTGGAGCACAGGCTGTAGCGCTTGGCCTCAGTCATCGTGGTGCACGGGCTTAGCTGCCCCGAAGCATCTGGCAGGGGCCAGGGATCAAACTCAAGTCCCCTGCACTGAGGTGGACCATTTAACCACTGGACAACCAGGGACGCCCCTATGAACATTTTAAGAAATTATTTAAGAACAAAGAGGTTTTCTTCTAAATACTTAGTATCTGACAAGTACCTTATATTTTGTTGTGTTCTTGTTTAGAAAGCTGGTATGTTCATGGCTTTATGACTTGGGTTTTATTTAAGAGACTATATGCATACATACCCATGCACACACATTACACATACATGTATGAATGTAGTTATTTCAAAAGACACTGCACTAAAAACATATTTAAATTTTTGTTTTGTCACCATCTAGAATATCAATAGGGCTTCCCCGGTGACTCAGTAGTAACGAATCTGCCTACAATGTAGGAGCTGCTGGTTCGATCCCCGAGTTGGGAATATTTGCTGGAAGAGGACACGGCAACCCACTGCAGTATTCTTGCCTGGAGAATCCCCATGGACAGAGAAGCCTGGCGGGCTACAGTCCCTAGGGTCGCACAGAGTTGGACATGACTGAAGTGACTTAAAACACAAGAATATCGTATATAGAAATAAAAGCTTGAGATATTAACTGTATCTTTGTCCTGTAATACAAGATCACATTCCATGAATCTTACAACCACACTTACACTACACAACTCAGTGTGCAATATACACTTGCATATTCTACCAGTGAGATCTTTTCACATGGAAGTTTACCATGAGTTTTCCAGTTCTGTAATTTCTTTAGCTTTTTCAGTATGAGAAGAGTGACAAGCTAACTTTTCACATGTACTGTCCTATCATGATTCCTTTCTATCTTTCACTCGGCAGATTTCCAAGTGGGTTGGGTGGCTTTGTGATCTGGCCCATCCAGGCATGGAAACAATGTGTGCTAAGAAAATGAGGTGCCAGACCACACTCTGGGGAGGGGCTGGAGGATAAAGCGTAAAGGAAGGAGGGGAGATGGCCAAGAGAATGAAGGGAAAAAGGAGGCCAAGGCCTCAGGAAGACTAAAGAACAGTGGACTTAGGAGGAAAAGAGGCCTTGTACAGTCTTGATTTAAGAGGATGCGCTTGGCTCGATTCACATAGCAACTGTGGGACCTTGAACAAGTCACCCAACCTCTCTGAGCCTCAGATTCCTCATCTACGCATGCGTGCTAAGTCATTTCAGTCGTGTCTGACTCTTTGCAACCCTATGGACTGTAGCCCACCAGGCTCCTCTGTCCATGGGATTCTCCAGGCAAGGATTCTAGAGTGGGTTGCCATGCCCTCCTCCAGGGGATCTTCTCGACTTAGGGATTGAACCGTGTCTCTTATGTCTCCTGCATTGGCAGGTGGGTTCTTTACCACTACTGCCACCTGGCAAATTCTCACCAGTAAGGTGAAAAATAATCATAGAGTGGTCATGAGGATTAAATGAAATGTACTCCCTATAAAGCAGTTAGCATAATGTCCATAGTAGCTGATCAATAAGAAGTTATTTTCATTAAGGAAGTTGGAAAGCTTGGGGGTTGTCTAAGGTTTTAGATTTCAGATGCAGAATTATTGTTTTTTTGTTTTTTTACCACAGTGCATGGTATGTGGGATCTTCGTTCTCTGACCAGGGATCAAACCTACACCCTGTGCAGTGGAAGCAAACGGTCTTAACCACTGGACTGCCAGGGAAGTCCCCAGAATTATTCTTAAGTATACGTAATTGTTTCCTACACCTAAATGTTTCCTAATTTTATTTCTTAAGGAAATGTCCATATTATTACATCACTTGCCCATTATACATTTCACACTGTGTTTTAATTATTTGCTTCCCTAATATAAACCAGGGACTCTGGAAGCTGGGGTGGCCTCATTTTGGTTATGTTCCTAGTGCACCAGGCATTTTGTCAGCCCATAGCATTTGTGAATTGATTTTGGAAATCATTCCCACAGAGGCAGATGACTGAGGCAAAGGAGAAAGATCTCCAGGAGGGAAATCTAGGTCAGGAATTACACACTTTGCTAGAGACTAGCAGTCTACAGATTTGACTTCTCTTATTAACTGTGCACTTACAAGTCTCACAGAAACATATTTTCACAATGCTGCCATCTGCTACGTTCATTACTTGGCTTCTTGCTGCCTGTTTATAAAATTGATAATAAGCACAGTGGTGATTTATTAAAAATTTAAAAAGAGCAAACCTCTGCTGCCTTACTGTTTACACAGGCAGAGATAGCTGCCCCTATGAAGTCAGACCTTCCTGACTGGGGAAGAGGTAATAGAAAAAGCAACCAATTAGAAGTAACAGCTGGGTTCCCAAGCTGCCTTTGCTGCTTACTACCTGTATGAATTGAAGGAATCAGTGAACCTACCCAAATCTCACTTGTTTCAACTGCAAAATGAAAATAATACTTGTCCTACCCTTTTTCTTTTTAACAGATATAAGTGCTTGGAAAGATTGAGAGCAAGGAAAAGAGGATGACAGAGGATGAGATGGTTGGATGGCATCCCCGACTCAATGGACATGAGTTTGGGTAAACTCTGGGAGTTAGTGAAGGACAGGGAAGCCTGGCGTGCTGCAGTCCATGGGGTCATAGAGTCGGACACGACTGAGCAACTGAACAACAAAACACACGGAATATTGCCTGTGAAAACCTTGAATACTGCATACATGCATAGTTGCTCAGTCGTGTCTGACTTTGCGACCCCAAGGCCCACCAGGCTCTGCTGTCCATCTGATTTTCCAGGCAAGAATGCTGGAGTGGATTGCCATTTTCTTCTCCAGGGGTTCTTCCCCACCCAGGGATCGGAAGCATCTCTCCTGCAATCTCCTGCCTTGCAGGCAGATTCTTCTACTGATGAGCCTGCATAGTTCTTTCTCTTTTATTTAAATGCAAGACAGTGTGCCACACATTCACTAGAGCCCGGTTTTTTAAGCTCTTTCTAAATAGTGCTACTAATAATGCTGTGAAAATGCTTCAGCTCAACACTGGACGCTGCGACATACATTGAGAGAAGTTTACTAACCAGCTGCCATATCCAGTGCGGCACGATATTCAGCAAAAAGTGTTTGATAAATACTTACTGAATGAAAGACAGAGGAGTGAAGCTGGGCAAGTAGGTACAGAGAGTAGGTTCCTGGCTTTAAACTGCATGAAAGCATGCAGAGTAGCTGTGTGAAGGAAGCAGACCGATCCCCTTAGGGTTTTTTTTTTGTTTGCTGCATTGCTCTGCTTGGGTGATCTTTGCTCCCCGACCAGGGATTGAACCACACCCTCAGCAAAGAAAGTGCAGAGTCCTAACCACTGGACCACCAGGGAGCTCCTGCTGCTACTAAGTCGCATCAGTTGTGTCCTTAGGCTTTTTAGGCAGGATTTTCAGAATGAGCTCGTTGTATGTTTCCATCGTTGTGGCAGACAACGATGAATCTATTTCCTTTCTGTTTTGTTCCCATTGAAGCCATCTCCTCTGTGCCTTTGACTAATCTAAGGAGATAGGAACAGGCATAAAGGAGAGGGGTTGGATCAGCATATTTTTTTCCTGAAAATATTGTTAGTTAGTGAAACACCAGCAGTTAACAATATTTAACAACAATTAAGAATGGAACAGTGCCGTCCTTGGCACTCATATCTAGACTGCTACCTCTCTTGTGTCTCCCGGCCTAGGAAAATGTTACCTGTTCCAACCTCGTGCTCTCCCTTCCTCATACCTCTGCTCTGACACCAATAATCTTTCTTCCCAACTGCCTGCTCAAGTCTTAACACTTCTTTCAAAGATTTCAAAGAATTACTTACTGGATCAACAAGTATTTATCGTGTTCACTGACTATGTAAAATGAGTAAGGATGAAGGGAGTTCATAGTCTAATTCTAGTAGAGGAAAAAATACATATGGACACATTGTTTTAATGCTATATGATAAGAACTTCTTATGCAACAGCTTTATTGACATACAATTCATACACCATAAATTCTCGCTTTCACAGGGTACACTCCAGTGGTTTTCAGTATAGCACAGAGTTGTGAAGTGCACATCACACTCTTAAGTTAGAACATTTCATTACCCCCCAAAGAAACTCCATGTCTATTAGCAGACATCCCTGATTCCCCTCTCCCTCCCAGTTCCTGGCAACCACTAAACCACCACTTTCTGTGTCTATGGATTTGTCTGTTCTGGCCATTTCAAGCAAATGGAAATATACACTATATGGCCTTTTGTGACTGGCTTCTTTTACTTACTGTAATGTTTTCAAGTTTCACCCAGGTTTACAAGCATGTATTAGTACTTTATTCTTCTTTATAGCTGAATAATATTCCATAGCAGAAATATACCATATTTCTTACAGTTAGGACTATGATCCATTTTGAGTTAGCTTTGGGTACAATATAATGTAAGAGTCTAACTTCATTCTTTCGCATATGGCCATCCCATTGTCTTAGAACGATTTTTGAAAAGACTATCTTTTCCCTATTAAGTGGTTTTGACATGCTTGTAGAAGATCAATTAACTGTGAGTTTAAGAGCTTTTTAAAAATATTTATTGACGTATACTTCAGTTCAGTTCAGTTCAGTCGTTCAGTCGTGTCTGACTCTTTGTGACCCCATGAATCGCAGCACGCCAGGCCTCCCTGTCCATCACCAACTCCCAGAGTTCACCCAAACTCATGTCCATCGAGTCGGTGATGCCATCCAGCCATCTCATCCTCTGTCGTCCCCTTCTCCTCCTGCCCCCAATCCCTCCCAGGCCCAGGGTCTTTTCCAATAAGTCAACGCTTCGCATGAGGTGGCCAAAGTATTGGAATTTCGGCTTTAGCATCAGTCCTTCCAATGAACATCCAGGACTGATCTCCTTCAGGATGGATTGATTGGATCTCCTTGCAGTCCAAGGGACTCTCAAGAATCTTCTCCAACACCACAGTTCAAAAGCATCAATTCTTCGGCACTCAGCTTTATTCACAGTCCAACTCTCACATCCATACATGACCACTGGAAAACCATAGCCTTGACTAGACTTTTGTTGGCAAAGTAATGTCTCTGTATTTGAATATGCTATCTAGGTTGGTCATAACTTTTCTTCCAAGGAGTAAGCATCTTTTAATTTCATGGCTGCAATCACCATCTGCCGTGATTTTGGAGCCCAAAAAATAAAGCCTGACACTGTTTCCCCATCTATTTGCCATGAAGTGATGGGACCAGATGTTATGATCTTAGTTTTCTGAATGTTGAGCTTTAAGCCAACTTTTTCACTCTCCAACTTTTTCACTTTCATCAATAGGCTTTTTAGTTCCTCTTCACTTTCTGCCATAAGGGTGGTGTCATCTGCATATCTGAGGTTATTGATATTTCTCCCGACAATCTTGATTCCAGCTTGTGCTTCTTCCAGCCCAGTGTTTCTCATGATGTACTCTGCATAGAAGTTAAATAAGCAGGGTGACAATATACAGCCTTGATGTACTCCTTTTCATTTACAATGTGTTAAATTTGACTGTACAGTTTTTTTCAGCAAAGTGATTTAGTTTTATATATTTATACATTCTTTTTCATATTCTTTTCCATTATGGTTTATCACAGGATTTTGAATATAGTTGGATCTTATTGTTTATCCATTCTGTATATAACACTTGCATCTGCTAATCTGAAACTCTCAATCCTTCCCTCCCTCACACCCCTCCCCCTCGTCAACCACAAATCTGTTCTCTATGTCAGTCTGTTTCTGTTTCATCAATAAAAAGTTCATTTGTGTCCTATTTTAGATTCCACATATAAGTGTTATTATATATTCATCTTTTTCTGTCTGGCTTATTTCACTTAGTATGATAATCTCTAGGTCACTTGCTATGGCAAATGGCATTACATCATTCTTTTTCATGGCTTAGTAGCACTCCATTGTATTCATGCACCACGTCTTCTTTATCCTTTCATCTGTAGATGGATATTTAGGTTGCTTCCATGTCTTGGCTATTGTAAATAGTGCTGCCATGAACATAGGGGTGCATGTATCTTTTCAAATTATATTTTCTCCAGCTATCTGCCCAAGCAGTGGGATTGCAGAATCACATGGTAACTAAGAGTTTCTTTTTTGATTCTCAATTGTATACTATTGATCTCTATGTCTGTCCATATACTACATTGTCTTGGTTACTATAGCTTAGTAGTAAGTTTTGTAATTAGGAAGTGAGAGTATCAAACTATTTTCTTCTTTTTCAAAATTCTTTTAAGTATTTTGGTTCCTTCAGCCTTTAATATGAATTATAGGATCAGCCTTTCATTTTCTACCAAAAAAAAAAAAAAGGCCACTGGGATTTTGATTGGGATTTAATCCATATATCAATTTGAGGAGTTCTATCATCTTGACAACATTAAGTCTTTCAGTCTATAAACATGGGATGACTTACCGTTTAGGTCTTCTTTAGTTTCTTCCAACAATGCTTTGTAGTTTCCAGTGTATTCATCTTACGCTTTTATTAAGATCATTTCTAATGATTTTATTCCTTGTGATGAGACTGTGAATAAAATTACTTTTTACTATCATCTTTGGGCCATTCATAGCTACTGTGTAAAAACACAATTATTTTAGTCTATGTGCTGCTGAAGTGGGCACTACAATTGATTTTTGTATATTAATCTTGTATCCTGTAACCTTGACAGTTTAATTCAATATTTTTGCATGTGGATTCCTTTTGATTTTCTATTACAATATCATGTCATCTGTGAATTGTTTTATTTCTTCTTTTCCTATCTGGATGCCTTTTATTTTCTTTTCTAATTACTTGGGCTAGAACTTTCCAGTACAGTGTTGAATAGAAATGGCAAGAGCAGACATTCCAGTCTTGTTCGTAATCTTAGGGAGAAAGCATCCTGTTTTTCACCATCAAGTGTGAGGTTAGTTGTGGGTTTTTCATAGATGCTCTTTACCAAGTTGAGTTTCCTTCTGTTCTTAGTTTGTTGAGTGTTTTTTATCATAAAAGGGGCTTCCCTGGTGGCTCAGACAGTAAAGAATCTGCCTGTGATGTGGGAGACCCAGGTTTGATCCCTAGTCAGGAAAGATCCCTTTAAGAAGGAAACGGCTACCCACTCAAGTATTCTTGCCTGGAGAATTCCGTGGACAGAGGAGCCTGGTGGCCACAATAGGGTGTCAGTGGTGGTTTAGTTGCTAAGTCAGATCTGACCCTTGTGACCCTATGGAATAGCCTGCCAGGCTCCTCTGTCCATGGGATTCTCCAGGCAAGAATATTGGAGTGGGTTGCCATTTCCTTCTCTGGGGGATCTTCCTGACCTAGGAATCAAACCCAGGTCTCCTGCATTGCAGACAGATTCTTTACCAACTGAGCTATGAGGGAAACCCTAGTAAAGTGAGTCACTCCGTTGTGTCTGATTCTTTGTGACCCCATGGACTATACAGTCCATGGAATTCTCCAGGCCAGAATACTGGAGTGGGTAGCCTTTTCTTTCTCCAAGGGGTTTCCCTGGAAGCTCAGCTGGTAAAGAATTGGCCTGCAATGCAGGAGACCTGGGTTTGATCTCTGGGTTGGGAAGACCCCCTGGAGAAGGGAAAAGAGTGTTGGATTCTTTCAAATGCTTTTCCTGTGTAATTGTGATGATGATATGGTTCTCACCCTTTATTCTATTAATATGTTGATTTACACGGACTTTTATATATTGAGGCAAACTTACATTCCTGGGGTAAATTCCACTTGATCATTGTGTATAGTTGCTTAACATGTTGCTGGATTCAGTTTGCTTTACTTTCTATATTTATGAGATACTGGTCTGTAGCTTTGTTTTCTTGTGATATCTTTGTCTGAGTTTGGTATTAGGGTAATACTGCTATTACCAGTCAGAAAGTATTCCCTTTTTACCATCTTTGGGAGAGTTTGTGAAGGATTAATGTCTTCTTTAAATGTTTGGTAGAACCACCTGTGAACCATCTGGCTGGTTAAGTTCTTAAATACTATATGATAGGAAGTTTGGAGAGTTTTGGGGGGCTGGAGGAGCAAGTGACCCACTCTGACTAGAAGAATGGAAGCTGGAAAAAGGGGAAATAATAAGACCTTTATTATATAGCTGCTATGTTAGGGGTAAGGGAATGAGAGGAAAGGGGCTGGAAAGACAAGCTGGAGATCGGGAAGCAGGACGCGAACGTGTGATCCAGACGCTCACCAGACGTGACCTACTCCTTCTCTCTGATTGGTGTTGCCATTGTTTTGAGGGCAGGGGATGTAGGGAGGTTAACGGAGGGCTTGTTACGAAAGAATAGAGCCACTGAGCACATGATGGTGGAAATTTAGCAAGCAGACTCTCTGTCGGTAAAGATCACACTTCAAGGGGAAGAAAGAAGTTGAAGGCTGAGTGCTCAGTAAGGAAGACGGAGAGCGGATAGAACAGGAAGCCTAAGCTGGAGGATGGAACAGGTGAGGATAGAAAACGGGTGAGCCACGCGGGTGACCGAGGGGTTCAGAGGAGCGTCCTGTTCACCCATCTGCCCCAGCATCCTGGGGCTTTCTCTGGGTCAGGGCCGTGTTCTCACGGAGTCCACACCTCACCAAGCTCTTTGAACTTTGCCTCTTTTATCAGATTTTAATCTCCTTAACTGCAGAGATCATGTCCTGTGTATCCATCATCTACACAGAGATCCATGAATCTCAGCAGAATGCACCCAGTGACTTCCCTGGCAGTCCAGTGGTTAAGACTCCACACTTCCAACACAAGGAGCAGAGATTCGGCTGTTTGGGGAACTAAGATTCCACATGTTGTATAGTACAGCCAAAAAAAGAATTCATCCATTAAAATTTCTTTGGATACATTTTTTTTTTAAAGGCTCACCAAAGGCCCACCTCCTATTCTTACTCTTGTTTGTCTTCAGAATGAACCTTTTCAAGTCCACCTCCCACCTTCTGCCCCACCACCAAAAGTAAAAGTGAAGTCATTCCGTCGTGTCCAACTCTTTGCAACCCCATGGACTGTATAGCCCACCAGGTTCCTCTGTCCATAGAATTTTTCCAGGCAAGAATACTGAAGTGGGTTGCCATTTCCTTCTCCAGGAAATCTTCCTGACCCAGGGATTGAACCCAGGTCTCCCCATTGTAGGCAGATGCTTTACCAGCTGAGCCACCGGGGAAGTCCCACCACCAAAACCCTTCTAAATTCTCAGTGTGTGAGGCACTAGTTCCAGACTCAGACTCCAGAGAAGTAAGAAGCAGCGTGTAAGTCTCAGGGGTGGACTCCCAAGTGATGGTTCCGATCTCTAAGCTGCAGCAAAGAGCTCTCCACCAAAAATGTCTTTTCCCTACCAAAAGGGATAACCTTAACCCAAACCAGCTACACAGACATCTCCAAGTCCCATCTAGAAACCCTATCATAGTCTCAGAGGGAGCACACTGTGTAGTCATGGACACAACAGGGAAAGAGCACTGGGCTGGGAGCCAGGAGACCTGAGCTCCTAGTACAGTCCCTGCGGCTAATTAGCTGTGTCTCCTAGGTTGGGCAGGTCACTTAACTTCTCTGGCTGCTTGTGAAACAAGGAAGTTGGAATATAATTTACAAAAGTCTCTTTCAAGTACGAAAGCAGTAAGCTTTGATGACACACTTGGTATTTTCACTACCATGCTATTGATAACTGTTCTAGAACGTTACTTCTAATAACTCTCAAGTATAATTTATAACCCGTGGTTCTCTTGTAAACAAGCAGAGGTGTCAAATGCAGATTATTTTGTAAAATTTAAGGCGTGATATTGGGCTTCCCTGGTGGCTTACCTGGTAAAGAGTCCACCTACCATGCGGAAGACCCCCTGGAGAAGGGAAAGGCTACCTACTCCAGTATCCTGGCCTGGAGAATTCCATGGACTGTATAGTCCATGGGGCCACAGAGTTGGACACAACTGAGCGACTTTCACAAGGTGTGATATTATTAAACTGTTAAGTCAGTTTACTGTAGCTTTGCTTTGGGGGCTTATTACTGGTCATGTGTACGTGGTGAAGCTCAGCTCTTGTAGGGAGATAGGTTTGCCTTTGTGATAGTTTGCCTTTTATTTTTGAGAAAAGATTTCTTTAGTACAAAAGTGGCTCATGTTCAGTATAGTACAGCAGCTAAACACAGTTTCTGAGTCAGAATCCTCTGGTGTAATTCCCGACTCCGTCAGTACCACCTGTCATTTTCATCAAGTTATTTTTACCTCCAGTTTCCTCAGTTGTAAAGTAGGGGTTAAAAAAAACAACAAAAGTAGTTTTAACTACCTGTGGAAAAAAAAGAGATTATGCTCCTAATGGTGAATGGTATGTAATGCTGATTCAATAAATAAAAGCTATTTTATTGTTGTTATTTATATATGTAAGAAGAAAGATCTTTCTGCTCTCTCTCCATCAACTTACAGGGAGTAGATCCAATGATTTTTTGTGTTGCCTTCCAGAATGATGAGCTGATTAATATGCTGTTTGCAGAAATGAATTCCGATTAAAATCAGATATTTTCCCTCCAGCTAAAGCAGGGACACCAGTCTGGACAAAAAGGGAGGTCCTCTTATTGGCAGCAGTTCTATTTCAGAAGCATTTATTCTTCCCTCTCAGGCCAGCAAAACTGATAGGTACTCTCACCAGATTTCTTTCCCAAGTTTTAAGCATGAACAAATTCTACTGGTTGTTATATGCATACACAGAGAATTTAACCATGGGAATGAAACCAGCCATGAGGACAGTGATCAATAATTGAGTCTAGAATTTTAATAAAAGAAAGCTGTTGTCGACTTGAAGTAGGTAATACAGGGCAGCATTTTAAGTGTACAGTCTAACATAGTAACCACTAAGAGCTGTATCTGAGAAGCAGAAGCATCATAGATGGATTTGAGGTTTTATATAAAGAGTATATACTTTATTTCATAGCTCCAGTTCAATTTGAGAAAGGGAGCAATACAAAGTTGGCTTTTAGACTTTAAAAAATGGTGTTTAGAGTTACATATTTACAGAGATGGTAACTACAAAAACAGAAAAAGGTTGAAAGTGGGCAGTAGCTGCCTCTTGGAAGCAGTAATCAGAGTTCAGGGGTATTATGTTCTTTATTATAAGCCATGTACAACTACTAGATTTACAAAGTGGTATATATTACTTTAAATAAATATATATTAATGTTTAAACAAGTGAGTTTTAGGAAAATCAATTTGTTGCTAATTTTCAGAAGGGATCAAGGTACTGGCTCCAAAACCGTAGCATATAATTTTTTTCCAATGTGAAGTTGAATGAGACAGAAAATGACAATGTGGTAAGTTTTTCACAAAGCTGATTCATACAACTAATATGAAGATGGTCCTTTATCCTGAGATTAGTCTTTTTTTGGTGTTAAAATAGCCCTTCTTTTATGAAATAAAGGAAGCAGTAAATGATAATTGGTTTCGTTTTAAAATACCCTTCCTGGGAATTCCCTGGCTGTCCATTTGTGCTTTCACTGCTGTGGGCCCAGGTTCAATCCCTGGTTGAGGAACTAAGATCTCACAAATCCTTAGCAAAATTAAAAACTGAAATGCTTTCTATGGCAGTCACCCTTCCCTCCGTTTTGACTTAATTGGTCTGCAAAATTCAGTATTTCTAGAAACCACTGAATGTGTGGGAAAGGTTAGAACACATAGTGGACAAGTTGCAGCCATTAGAAAGATTCCACAGTTTGGATCCAGAAAGGTCACCTGAGTAATGTAGAGGGAGTGACCAAGGAGACTTCAAGGGACTTGATGAAAATGTGGACGGGGCTGGGGGCGCGGCTGAGAGGGTGATGCCCAAGGCCTTGCCTTCTGCTCCAGCACCTTCAGTCTTCATTCCCATTGCCAGTACTTCCCATCACAGGCTCTGCACACCATGCTGCTGAGACATCTCGTTCCCTCTTCCTTACTCGCCCCTATCTCTGCCTATTTCACTTCTCTTTCTGGATTTTAATTCAAACACTGCTGCTCACTGGCCTTTCTGGTCTCCCTGATAGTATTTATGTCCTCTTGTGCAATCCGAGAGCACTGTGTACCTTTAGGATTGCAAATCACTGTTGCAATGGTGCATTTGCTTTTGTGATTATTTGCATCCCACACTTAATAGGGGTAAGGACCTTATTTGCATTTATTTCCTATATATTGTATGTTTTCAGTGCCTAATACCTGTCTTGCCTGGTACGAGGCTGCTGTCAGTACATACTTTTTAAATAAATGACTGAACACAACCACCAGGACTGACACTTTGTATAGACTGTTACACTCACTTAGGAATCTCTAAGTGAGAATGCACTGACATGCAAATGAAAAGAGATATAGTCCTGTCATAAAACTATCACCACTGTCTCCAATGGCAGTGTCTAGCAAATAAGCTATCTCAACAGCACTTTGAATACTTCAGAAAGACACAAAACAGGGCAATGATGATTTTAGGGTCTTTGGGTTATATTTTATTAGAATAACAAGACTGGCTTTTTATCAACCAAAAAGATGAGTAGGCGAAGTACAAGGAAAGCAGAGGAACTTAGGAAATAAGAGTAACAAAACTTCTTTTCCTTCCCCCAAATCTTTAAACACTCACTCTCATTAACTGACCATGACTTAAAATATAAGGTCTGCTGCTGTTCTTTCCTCTCAGAGTGGCTTTTAGGAGATGCAGGGATGTACAGTCATCCCTTAGGGTTTGTGGGTAACTGGTTCCACACACCCCCCACCTCCACATACCAAAATCTGAAGGTGCTCAAGTCCCTTATATAAAATGATAGTATTTCTATATAATCTACAGCACATCCTCCCATTTAAACCTCTCTGTTGTTTTAGTCACTAAGTCGGAAATTACAGAATGTGTTAAGTAGGACAGAAATCAGTCTGTTCCTTGTTGGTCATTGTTCAGTCACCAAGTTGTGTCCAACTCTTTTTGACCCCGGGGATTCCAGCATGCTAGGCTCCCCGTCCTTCACTATCTCCTGGAGTTTGCTCCAATTCATGTCCACTGAGTCAGTGATGCTTTCTAACCATCTTATCCTCTGATGCCCCTTTCTCCTCCTACCCTCAGTCTTTCCCAGCATCAGGGTCTTTTCCAGCAAGCTGGCTCTTCATACCAGGTGGCCAAAGTATTGAAGCTTCAGCTTCAGCATCAGTCCTTCTAATGAACATTCAGGGTTGATTTCCTTTAGAATTGACTGGTTTGATCTCCTTGGTGTCCAGGGACTCGAAAGTCTTCTCCAGCACCACAGTTTGAAACCATCTTTAGACAACTTATAATACTTAATATAATGTAAATGATACGTAAATTGTACTTTTTGAATTTTTTTCCCTAATATTTTCAGTCCTCAGTTGATTGAATCTGCCTGCGGATGCAGAATCACAGATATGGAGGTCTGACTGTACTCCTGAGCAAAGGACGTTGAGGCCTGGAGAGAGGAATTCCCTAACCGGCATCTCTCCTTGGATGCCCAGTTTAAATGGATCAGTTCTGTGGTCCCCAGTGAGTGATAGCTTCTCAGTCGTGTCCAGCTCTTTTCAACCCATGGACTGTAGCCTGCCAGGCTCCTCTGTCCATGAAATTCTCCAGGCAAGAATACTGGAGTGAGTTGCCATCCCTTTGGTCCCCAAGAAGTCATATCTTGCCCAGATTCGTGACACATTTCTCCAGGTTAAGTTTTTCTGTACATTTTCCTTCCACAGATAGTAAAACCTTATTTAATGTTTCACCCTGCCTTGATGGTGTCTTTAGTCTAATCTGAGAGCCTTTGTGATTGTTGTCTAGAGAGAAAAGTCACTCAGTTGTGTCCGACTCTTTTGCGGCCCCATGAACTGCAGCCCGCCAGGCTCCTCTGTCCATGGAATTCTCCAGGCAAGAATACCGGAGTGGGTAGCCATTCCCTTCTCCAGGGGATCTTTCCAATGCAGAGACTGAACCTTGGTCTCCTGCACTGCAGGCAGATTCTTTACTGTCTGAGCCACCAGGAAAGACCCCTGCCCAAGGGAAGGTTCCAATTTTGTAGTAAACTTCTTGGTTCTCAAGTTTTTTCTTCTTTAGAGAAGACACTTCTTTACCTATTTCCTCTCCCCTGGAGATCCATGAAATACACATGATCATCATGCCCAATTATACAGGTGAGAAACTGAGTTCTGGTAAGGTTGAGGAGCACACCCACAGCCATGAAGGTAGCACATGACAGGGCCAATGATTAAACCCATACTTTTTACACACAGATCATCTATATAATTGCCATAATAAAGGTTCAGACCAGTAATTTGTTTAAATGTGTAATGCACAGAGTAATTCATAGAAAATTATAATGTATTTCATTATCCTGACCATCCTGACTCTCCCCCTGCCTCTTCAGAGAGATTGGATTTGTCCAGGGAGTATAAAATGTGATCTCTTTTACAACTTTATCTGACACAGAGAACTAAGAAATACCAATGGTTTGTGGTAGCCTCAGAACACAAGGCTTTTATAATACTTCAATTTGCTCTTTTAAAAACAGAAATCTAATCATATACCATAATATAAACTTTTTAAACTGCACAATTCAGTAGTTTTTAGTCTATTTACATGTTCGTGCAATTATCACCACTATCTAATTCGAGAACACTTTGATTTCACTTTTGAAGGCTCTTTTCTTATAGGTACAAGAGAACCACTGAATACGTGCAAGCGAAAACTCCAAGAAAGATCTGGAGACCTCAGAGCAAGACTGGAGCCTGCAAATGCAACGCTGCTATGTAGTCTTCAAAGGGAAGCTGCATTGTAAGCAGTAAGAAGATGAATCCTGGGTTAGGATTGGGGGCTTTCACTGTCAGGTCTGGGTTCAATTCCTGGTCAGGGAACTGAGATCCCACAGCCGCAGGGGAAAAAAAAAAGACAAGACTATGACGTCCAGGTACTACTGTGTCAGTGGTCAGGCCACAGAGGACACATTTGTTTTCTGTCTAGTGCAAGAGCTGCTCTCTAAAAGTGGTAAGAGGAGAAGGGTCCAAGGAGCGTGATGAAGATAAAGAGCAGGCAAGTACGATTCATGATGAAACCTTTAAAGAGTTTGCAGTAATTGAGTCTAGTAACACTATTTAAGAAAACTTTAAAAGATATGAAAGGATTTTTATACAGGAAATGTGACCTTTTCTTTCTCCTTTCACTAGGGAAAAGACAAAATGGATTCCTTCTATAGTATGGAGGATTAGGTTAACATAGGAAGTCAGGAGACAGACCCTTCTTAAACATCAAATGATGGTGGCAGCAACAGTCCTCTGACACTAAAAAAATTTTATTTATTAAAAAAAACAAAACTTTCTTTGGTTACAAAGAATAGTATAATTTGTTCACTCAGATTCTACATTAACATTTTACACTTTTTCTGTATCATTCTCTTTCTCTTCATATATGTGTGTATACACGTGTGTGTGTATGTATATATATATATCTTGGTCAGAATCCTTTGAGAATAAGTTATAGACAATGACTTCCCTTTATCACTAATTACTGGGTAGTTCCTAAAGCAAAGGCCATTTTCCTGTTGAATCACAGTAAGATTACAAAAGTTCGTAAATTAACAGTGATACAACACTACTATCTAATTTTTAGACCTTATTCAAATTTTTCCTTTTGTCCCAATAATGTCCTTTAGAGGGGAAAAAAAAAAGTTTTTTTTCCTGGTATAGGATCCATATTGCATTGAGTTGTCATATCTTAATTCTGGAACAGTTCTTCAGAAAATAATTTTAAGGTCTTTAAAAATTTTAAGAATACAGGCCAGTTAACTTTGCTGCCTGTCCCTCAACTTGGGGCTCTGCTGCTTTTAACAAAGGTTCGCTTCTGTTTGGGGAGTTTTAGGCCTGTCCTGAATTAAGATCATAGGTGGAGGGTTCATCTCTCACAAGGACTATTCCTGTTATATATTCGAATCATTTGTAAATGGTAGGATGGACAATAAAACATCTTTGTATTCAGAACTCATCGTTTTTATATCACATAGTTTGCTGAGCATTCCTGCATTTCACGAGTTTTTTTTTTTTTTTTTACAATATCTTGATTTCAACAGATTTGTTTGTGAATCAGCCTACTCTTTTAAAAAACACTTGAGACTTGAATTACCTATAAACTCTCCTATTCATAATCTCACCGTTGCAGTCGTGGACTGTGCCCAGGCGACAAACAGCTGCAAAAACGGGTGGGTGTTGTTACTCGCTAAAATCTTTCAACAAATATTTGTGGAGTACTTCGTGGATGTCAAGCTCTGCTCCAAGGCCCCGGAATCAATTCTAGACAAAGACAAAAAACTCTCCTGTCTGTGTAGTTGGACGAATTAAAATTCAGATTAAAAAGAATTGGACACTAGGAAATAGACCTCCTTCAAGAGGAAGCAGGCAAGGCTCTGAGAAAGGGGGTTAGCTCTGAGGTTCGATTCCAACGCTCCCAAAGCCGCGGATCCCCGGCAAACGCGCAAGTAACCAAGTTTGCGTTTACCCAAAACGCACTCCTCAGATCCCGACACCAAAGGCCTCAAAGGACGGGTTGGGCAGGACTGCCTGAGCAGTTGTAACACTTTTTCAGCAACAGTCTCCCGCCCGGTGTGTGTGGGGGGAGGGCTGGTTGTTCCTCCCGCACTAGCCGCCGCCGCGCGGGGGCCGCGCACCAGGCCCCGCGCCCCGCAGGGTCGAGCACCTGGGAACCGCGCGCGGAGAACGCCCCGCGGGCAGGCGGCTCGGGGGAACCGGCTCCTCCGGCGGCCTCGCCCACTGCAATGCAAGCTGGGTGGTTTTTCCAGGTCCCTCCCTGCCGCCTTCCGCGCCCAGTCCCTGCCCCCGCGGCGCCTGCGGGCCTGGGAGAGCGCGCGGGGACGCGCGGCCCGGGCGGGGCGAGGCTGACGCCGCGGAGGGGGCTATGGGCGCCCTTCCGGATCCCGCACCTGAAAGCGCGGGATGCCGGGGCTCCGGCTGCCGACAAGCCTGGTACCCAGCCCCCTCGAAGGCCCCCGGAGAACCCGGCATTCATTCTCCCGCTCTCCCGGGGCGCGCTCTGCGGTTACCTGCGCGGCGACCCTCCACGCGGCCTCGGCTCCTGAAACCCTCCCGCCACCTGCCCTCTCGGCCCGCGCTTCCTCCCGGGCGGCAAAGCCCAATCTCCAGCATCCCCGGAGCATCCTGAAAGGGGCTCAGATTTGTACCTGGCGCGGGTTACTGTAGTGACTGGGGTACGGTTACCGGTTCTCCCATTATGAGTCAAGGGCCGGATACTTGGAGCCGAATGAGGAATACTTCAGATGGCGTTGTGTTCCCAATAAGAGACGATTTCAAACATAAAAACCCCACTTCATCCCCAGCACTTTATCTGGAAAACGGCAACAGAACCCACCACACGGCCGTCCGACGAAGGGGCAGGGCGATGAGGGGAGGGCGCTAAGGTGGGCGCTCAAGTTCCTGGCAGGTTTAGCTGAACGAAGGTAGAGATCGCTCGGGGAACTTGGCCAAATCGACAAAGAAGTACAAAGGCAATGGTACGAGGTGGAGGGCGGGAGATCTGAGCCACGAACTGTGCAAAAAGCTCTGCTTTGGCTTGATTTAGGAAAACATCAGGTACGGTATTCGATACATTTTATTTAGGGGCCAGGGCAAAGCAAAGAAAGTGGGGCCCTGGACCGGAGGAGGCTGCAATCTCCAGCGAGCAGCCAGCACCGAACAAGGAGGAGCAGTTAAGGGAGCAGTTGAGAGGAAAGGGCGTGGGGGTCCACGGTGCCCGAAAGTTTGTTTGGTGGCCGAGAGTCCAGCCCTCTTCGCCCCCGAGACCCGCGCAACCGCGCGCGGAGGTTTCACGCCCCAAGGTGGGCAGTGAGTGACTCGGCGACGGAGGAGCGTGCGCCCCGAGAGGGGGAGGGCCGGAAAGCTTTCGCCCGCTGTTTGCACTTAAAGGTGTGTTGGGCTCAGGAGCGGCTTTTCCGGGGCTTGGCCAGCGCGCCCGCCACCTCCCGGCCGCCGTTGGCCGGTCCCTCCCTCCGCGGTTCGCCCTCTCGGGGCGCCGCGCCCCGGGCAGCTCCGCACCTGGGCCTCACCTCTGTCCTGCTTTCGCCTCCCCGCGCCAGGCCTTTGAGCTTGACCCTTTAGAACCTGCGGCTTCGTTCCCCAGAGCCTGCATTTCTCCCAGCACACCCCCCTCGCCGCCCCGCCCCAACCTCTCGGGTCCCTCCACACGGGCGA
>SJXQ01011340.1:252738-272426 GCA_006408695.1 Aepyceros melampus
GGGGGGTTGCTGCTTGGTCTCAGGCTCCTGAATTCCCCAAGGGCCCGGTTCCGATTACCTCTTTAGTGACCTTGGGCCCAGCGCCGGGAGGGTTGGTGGGCCCGACCAGGTGGGGCTGCCCCTTGGGTGACCGCGAAAGTAGTGGAATCCCCTTAGCTGGGGTTGAGGTGGCCTGAAAACCAGGATGCTGGCGGGTACTGGACCGCGGCTAGGGCGGGGCTGAACACCTGTACGCAGGTGAGTGCCCTGCGTGCTCCGGCTTCTGCCCTAGAACAAGAGTTGCTAATTACAGGGGAAAGTTACCATTGCCGGGGTGTGTTACAGGAAACGTGATACTACGTTTAACAGAGTTCTATGTACCCATTTTTGTTGACTGGTCTCTAAGTCGTGTCCGACTCTTTGCGACCCCATGGACTGTAGCCCACCAGGCTCCTCTGTCCATGGGATTTCCCAGGCAAGAATACTGGAGAGGGTTGTCATTTCCTTTTCCTGGGGATCTTCCTGACCCAGGAATCCAATCTGCGTCTCCTGCATTAGCAGGCGAATTCTTTACCACCGAGCACCAGGAAAGCCTTCTATATACCTATTAGCCACATTTACTTGAGAAACTGGCATCTTTCTTAAAGTCTAGAGCATCTTAACAGGGGAAAAAAAAAAAAAGTAACACCAGAGAATGATGTAATCAGAAGGCAATTTGCTGATGAAATGAGACCTCTGACTTAAAAGTCTTGAATGGATTTATTACGAAAATGCAAGGGGGAGGGATGTTGAAGGATGCATTTACTAAATTCTTCTGTGGGTTAACTGAGGATTGATTGGGAAACTCCCCTGTCTAAAGGAAGCTGGACCGTTTGGAGGGACTAGGTCCTTCTAATGTTGCCCCAAGTGTTCTTTGCAGCTGTTGGCCGGGTTTTTTCTGGTTTTAGACAAGAGGGGCCACTTTTCAGAGTTTGTGAATCCTGCATCCATTGCATCCCTGGGTGTGTTTTCTTTTCAGTTTAACCAGTCAGTGAGCAATGAGCGAATATTGGGGTAGGAACCTCCTTCTGTCTCTGTACAGACGGGCAGCTTCATGTCAGGCAAATTCTGCATCCTGAGGCTTCTAAGAAGGTAAGAGTACCCGTTTCCAGAAAAAGATGATTAGACCTTAGCAGTGACTGGAGGCTTGAGCAACGGTTTATCCAGGCTTCTCTATTTTAAAAACATGCATATGAGGAGTTAGTATGTCATGGGTACAGAATTTCAGTTTGAAATGGTGACGAAGGAGTGGTGGTGACGGTTCCACAACAATGTGGGTGTATTTAATGCCTCTAAATTATACGCTTAAAATAGTCAAAATGGTAAATATTGTATTATGTATATTTTACCACAATAAATTTGCAGCACTTTTATAGAAATATTTTAGGTAACAGTAATTTTATAGATACCCTTTGGTGACTTAAAAGTTTGTTTTTGTGTATGTTAAGTTTTAGAGAGGCTTGACACTCTTTTCCAGAGCATATTAGCTGAATTTTTGACATTTAAAGTGGGTAAAACTGTAGTTAATACCTCGTGATATTCCCATCTGTGTAACAAATGCCTTATCCTAGAAAGGAGGGAGCAAAGAAAAATCTTTCAAATTAGAGTGTGATTCTAATGATTTCATTAAAAAGCTTTGTACTCTTTTAAATAACTAGTTAAATGTTAATGATAGCATACTGTGTTTTGTCTGACTTTAAGTAAATGTGCAACTGATTGAATTTTGTATCAAAGTTGAGTCAGCCTCATCTTTTACCTTTACTCATCTTTCTGGTATGGAAAAAAGTATGAAATGAGAAAGATAACTATCTTATGTAGAAGTGATTTCCCTTCTGGGGAAGAATACTGAGGGATTGAGAAAAAATGGTACCCATAGACAGCAAACCCAGTGTGACCAATTATTGTTAATGTAGTTGATCTTATCAACTTAATTAGTTAGAGCTGTAACTTTTTATTGTGATAGGCAGATACTGAACTTGAAAAGATGGAAGTAAAATATTTTCATAAGGAAAGGTATGGGAGGTAATCTTGCAATAAAAAGTATAGACTGGCAATTGATGTCACAAGTGAGCAGTCAGTGCAGACTTCTTTTTACTCTAGCAGGGAAAGGAAAGAAATGAATTAAATGTATAATGACAACTTTAATAAAAGTTTAAGGGAGAAACAAGTTCCTGTATCATGAGTTGGATAAAAATTCCTCTTTGTACAGCAACCTTAGTAATTGATGAAAAGAGGAGGGTTATTTGTTAGTGAAATGCTAAACAAATTGCTATACCCTCAATCCAGAAAAAGATACATACATGGAATTTTTTTTTTCCCTTCAAACTCATATGAAGGATAAAATTTAATCTTTCTCTATTGGGCTGGAGTAAAGCAGCAGTTTGTTATTTTAGATACACTGCTTTGGATGTGAGACAACCTCCAGAGAAAAATTTTCCTGAGTAACTTTGATAAAACTAAAACAATTAATTTAGCATCATAATGAAAATAATTCTATTCATTATAGAAAAGTAAGGAAATGGTAAAACAAAATAATCCTTCTAGTCAGAAAACAAAGTGGTTTTTTGAATGTGAACATAATTGAAAGTGTTCTTTCAGATTTTTGAAAAAAAGCCTTACTTTTACTTTCATACTACATAAATCTTTTAGCCTATTTTAAGTTTAATATAACATCAGTATTTTGTGTAAGCAGTTAAAAAAAAATTCAGTCTTAAATGGATATACCTATTTAAACCAAACTTTTATTGTTGGACTTTTGAGTTATTGTCATTGTAAACAGCTTTTAAATAAGCATTTTTGTAGGTAATCTTAAAAGATTCACAATTCAAGATTGCCTATTTTGAAAATGTCACCATGATATACTGATACCTATTTCAAATATAGCATAAGCAAACCACATCTAATAGAATCCAATAAGGGAATTTAGAGACATTATTGCATAAACATTACAGGTCACAAACATTAAAAAGTTTTTATATACTTGACTTTATAATGTACAAGTTCCCAATAAGTGAACATAGACTGTCTTGAAGTTTAAAGACAAATCTAAGTCACTGTAACAAAACTAAACTTTGAAAATTATTCAGTGAAGATTTTTTTCCTTTCAGAAAGTGACACAATGGTGCTCTGACAACTGAGCTTTGTTTAATTACAAGTGTTGCTAGTCAGTAGGAACCATGTCTTCTTTGCCATTGAGATTTGTGAGATATTCTTTTAAGTCTAATTTGAGTTCTCAAGGTTTAGCCAGAATAATAATGGCCTGCAAAACTAATGTGGGACTGTAATTTGGCAGAAGAATAATCCTCTTCAGGTAATCAGGAATTTGTTATCTTATTCTAATTTTAGTGTGTGGAGTATGCTTTATCAGAACCCAGTATTTTAAGCTATGTTTTAATAGAAAACTAAATTTTGATAAAGACTTAGGGTCCTAGGTCTAGACATATGTTGTAAACATATGCATCTGTATGAAAACTGAGAGGACTAATATCGCTTCCTAAAAGTACGGATGGTCTAAGATAATTGTGGCTAGACAAAGAACATTGTATTATCAGACAGGAAATATAAAATATAGTCGCCTAAATGTTTTATAGCTTCAGAACTGTTTTAGAGGAATACATAGTGGAGCACAAATGTATAATCCATTGCCTTAAAATGAATTATTTTTTCATGACACTTTTATATAGGATACTTTAACAAAGTATGTTACTTTAACATACTTAAACAAAGATACTTTAACAAAAAATGAAGACACTGTTTAATTAAAAAAATTTTTTTTAATTGTGGTAAAATATGATTACATTCAGTTCTTAGGTTCCTAATTGTTAGGGAATTACTGAACTAAATGTGTCTAGTTAACAGTATCTACCTTGTCCTTCCTCAGAATGTATTATTGCCTGAATGCTTCTATTCCTTTTTTGATCTTCGAAAAGAATTCAAGAAGTGTTGCCCTGGTTCACCTGATATTGATAAGCTGGATGTTGCAGCAATGACAGGCTGTATCCTTTAACTGATGACTCAGGAATCATTTGAGAAGACAGCTCTAGGAAAACATGACAGTTCAAGAAACTTTAAACATTCCAAAATTTGTCTCTAGTGCTGGGGGGAAACAGTACAATCAAAGTAGTTATAATTGACTGAATTTGAATGGTGTTCTACCCAGCTTTAGATGATGATTTTTGTGAGGTGAACACATAAAATAGAATTCAATGTTGAATTATGGGAGTGGCTTGGTTTTGTTTATTTTGTTAGTTTATTAATTGTTGAATGTGAAGACCAGAATTTTTTTTGCCAATTCTAAGGCCACTTAGTCTTGATTATCTTGGTTTTGGTGTTTATTTCTGCTTCTTTTGAGTGGATAAGAGTGTTTTGGTTTTTAATTGTGGATGTAAACTCTTTACAACCAGCTGTTCATCATTGGCACCCCTTTTAATCTTCTCTGTTTTTCAAATACATGTAGATTGTGGTGATTACTATAACTTTTCTGTTGAGATGATAAAATGACGTTGAGATTTTACCCAAATTATTTCATTACCAAGCTAATATATCTGATGCATCATGTACTGTAAAAGTACATTTTATAATCACAAATCTTGTCATGAACGACCCAGCATCTTTCATACAGTAAGTCTTTAAAGTGCTAACTAATAAGCAATTATGTGCTAACTATCAGATGTAACCCTGAGTAATAGAGGTGTTGGGGACCCACCCAAAGCCACTATGAGAATCATCATGAAGTCAGATTCAAGTTATTTTCAGGAACTTGTAAGTTACAGATGTTTATTCTTAAACTTCATTCTTTTTCAGGAGCTAAAGCCTGATTTTTATTTCGAAATTTCTTGATGAAAAAGGTATTTTTTAGGTATTGGATATTTTTCCTAACCATTTGTAAGCAGATCAAACTCATTATTTGCTTTCTTGGAAGTAGATAGCTAGAATTTTGGTGTAATTGATTTAGCTGCTCAGACGATAAATCTGCCTGCCATGCAGGAGACCTGGGTTCAATTCCTGAGTTGGGAAGATCCCCTGGAGAAGGGAACGGCTACCCACTCCAGTATTCTTGGCCTGGAGAATTCCAGGGGTCACAAAGAGTCAGCACAACTGAACGATTTTCACTAAGTTACTGGTTTAGCTCCCAGCAGTTGGGAGAAGGGTAGAATATGCTCATTTGAAGGAATTCTTCACAAGAGTTTTCATTAGAAGGTTGGGACAGTAGAAAAACATTTGTTATGTGTTTTGTTGGTTAGAATGCTGTATTAGTTAGCTCAGGCTGCGATAACAAATACCCTAGAATGGTGGCTTATTAGCAATAAAAATTTATTTTCTCACAGTTCTGGAGCATGGAAAGTCCCAGATTAGGGTGCCATCATGGTTCATCTCTGGTGAGGGCTGTTCCTGGCTTTCAGATAGCTGTTTCCTTGGGTCTCACAGTGGGGTGGGGTGGGGGCCTGGCACAGCCAGGAATGAGATGATTCTTTCCTCTCTTTATAAGGCCACAGGCCTAACAGGGCCCTTTCCTTGTGCCCTCATTTAACCTTAATTATCTCCTAAATAATCTATTCCCAGATAGTCACATTTAGCAGTTAGGGTTTCAACACATGAATTTTGGGGAGGGACACAATTCCATTGATAGCAAGTGCTAAACCATTTAATGTGCTGGTACAAAATAATCAAAAACTTATGCAAAGTATTAATAGATAGTGGAGGGAAAGTCTAATAGAAAAAGATAATTTGAATAAGAAAGGCAATATTCGGGTTTATCCCTGATCACCCAATTTTCTCTTTTAGCAAAGAAAATCTTTCTCTAGTAATGATAAATCAGATATTAGTAAAGCTACAAACAAGAGGTTCTTACATTTAGGTATTCTGTTTTTTTTTTCAATGTATTTTCAGTTGAGAGATAACTTGTTAAAAGTTTACCCATTTTTTCTCCTTGGTTTCTTAAGAGCTTAACATATATAAGATTTGAGGTTTTAGTAAACATCTTCAGTATGGTAACCTGGGCTTTTTACTTGCTCTATGCTGTATTATCTGGGCTTCCCTAGTGGCTCAGATGGTAAAGAATCTGCCTGCAATGCAGAAAACCTGGGCTCGATCCTTGGATTGGGAAGATCCCCTGAGAAGGGAATAGCTACCCACTCCAGTTTTCTTACCTGGAGAGTTGCATGGACAGAGGAGCCTGGTGAGCTACAATTCATGGGTTGCAAAGCGTCAGACATGACTGAGCCACTAACACTTTCACTTTTCACTTCATGCTGTGTTACCTACACATTATGCTCCATACTCTTTAAAATTTCTATATGCCTTTATATAATTTTTGCATTATCTGACCTTTAGGTGAATGGGTGATATGCTATGCTATTTTTTTTTTTGTCATTCCTTTTCATTCTTGCTCCATAACTATTTGTTGGCAATTTTGTGGGGGGTTTTTGTGTTTTTTTTTCCCCCCAAATACCATAGGACTGAAAATCAGAAATATTTGACTGCAATAAACAGGTGAATTATGAATAAAGCTAAGTTAGGCTCCATTTCAGGCATGTGTGTGTGCTCAGTTGTGTCAGTCTTTTGCGACCCCATAGACTGTGGCCTAACAGGCTGCTCTGTCCATGGAATTTTCCAGGCAGACATACTGGGGCAGGTGACCATTTCCTACTCCAGGGGATCTCCCTGACCTATGGCTCAAACCTCAGTCTCCTGCATTGGCAGGTGGATTCTTTTGCACTGGGCTACCTGGGAAGTCCTTCTCTAGTTCCTCGACCACGGATCAAACCTAGGAGTGTGGAGTCTTGGCCCCTGGGCCACCAGAAAAAGTCCCTCAAGCCTCACTTTTATTTATGGCATTTCCCAGTGAAAGCTTTGTGAACCCTGGATGTAAATGAAGCAGGATGACTGCTGTGATAAAAGGTTTAGGCATTTCTTGCGTGCAATCCTGGTTCTCATATTAGCACTTATTTTCCTCTTTTTCTTTGTGTTGGTTCTAGAACCGCTGCTGGAGTTAATGTTAGAGCCTCTCTGAGTTATTCCAGCTGCAGTTTTGTTACCTGCTTTTTTGAGTTATGTAGTCTTAAGTAGAGAGAAGAGGTCTTCTACTCTTCACTTCAGCAAGTGAACTATGGCTGGCATTTTGTAATCAGGTGAAGGTTAAGGGTGTGATGATAGGAATTGGGGCCCATGTAATTTTTTTTTTAAGGAAGAAATTTATCATGGATCCCTTGGGAGAAATTAATTCTACTTGTCCCCTGCTAAAAGTCCATTTTGATTATGAGGCTGTTTGTCTGACTTACCTGGTTTTGTTTTTTTTTTTTTTTAAGAACAAACCTATTTCCCCCACAATCTTGAGTGGAATTACTTCCTCCTGGTTTCTTAACCTATGTTTGTTAGTTTTGTTATTCATGAGCTGATTTATTTTTGTTAATTGAGACCTTTACCACTGTTTTATTTCATTTTACCAAGCATTTACTGAGAACTCATTTTAAGTGAAGTATGGCCTTATCCAGAGAGCAGGTGAAAGTAGAGAACTGTTGATGTGAATTTATTGTTTATCCCAGTAATAGCCTCCGAAGAGCCCAGTGGAGGGAAGTATTGCTCCCTTTTTATAGCTAGGGAAACTGATGCTTTGAGGTTTTGTCTTAAGTTAGAAATGGCAGCATTTGAACCTGAGTCTGATTGCAAACATCCTGCTTGTTAACTAGGGGATAGCATTAGAATTTGTAAAGATTATTTGACCATTGGGTTGCCTATTTAAATAGATTATCTCCCTTATAAATTTATATTCTGTTTCCTGAGACTAATATTCAGGGTCAGGGGGAAAGGGAAGTTAATTTTGTAAAATTTCAATCCGGTTGAAAGGTATTACATCCATATATGCTGTTTGACATTATTAGCAAATGCCATTTCACTAGTGCAGCTTTACAATATCACAGTAAAAAAAAAAAAATCACTAAACCACTCTTGTCTGCCCATCGAAGTGTTAGCAGGAGTGTGTCTTTGTGTGTGTGTGTGTTTCACCACTTTGTGATAGGAATAAACCATACATGTTTGTGTGGGCGTGCTACTAACGGCTGCTGCTGCTGCTAAGTCACTTCAGTCGTGTCTGACTCTGCGACCCCATAGACGGCAGCCCACCAGGCTCCCCCATCCCTGGGATTGTGCAGGCAAGAACCTGGAGTTGGTTGCCATTTCCTTCTCCAATGCATCAGAGTGAAAAGTGAAAATGAAGTCACTCAGTCATATCCGACCCTCAGCCACCCCATGCACTGCAGCCTTCCAGCCTCCTCCATCCCATGGGATTTTCCAGGCATGAGTACTGGAGTGGAGTGCCATTGCCTTCTCCAACTAACGTGGTAACAGTGGCCTATTTTTCCCATATATTAAAGATGGACGTAATAGCCTTCCTGGCAGAGTGGTAAGAACACGAGCTCTGGGGTCAGATTTCCTGGGGGTGAATTTACTGGACCTGCAGCCTCAGTTTCCCCATCTTGAAATGGGCATAACTATTGTAAGGAATAATGCTGTGGTTCATGCAGCCACTCAGCCACTGTCTGCCCTACCATGCACTCTCCAGTGTGGACTGGGTTGTTGAGTGTCGTGGAAAAAGAAAGCCAGCTGCCGATGACTGAAAGGACTTCCTTATTGATTTAGGACCTTATCTAAACTATTTTACACCTAAATATTGTTTTCTAACCTTGTGTGAGACTGGGTATAGGCCTTTTAACATGTCAGCTACATGTTAGTACAGGTAAACTTGAGGGTTAATTTAGCTTCTTCATTGTAAAATAGTGTGTGTGAATGTGGTTCATTCTGTGCTTATGTGCTTGTTTTTATAATATGTATTTTTAATTGATAGTTTTGCAATATTGATTTCTGTCATACATCAACATGAATAGCCATAGATGTACTTAAGTCGTCTCCCTCTTGAGTCTCCCTCCCGCCCATTCCCACCCCTCCAGATTACTGCAGAGCCCGTCTGAGTCCCCTGAGTCATACAGCAGACTCCCATTGGCTCTTTATTGACTTATGTTAATGTATGTGCAACCATGCTCCTCTCCATTTCTCTCTCCCTCCTCCCCCACCCTTTGTCCCTAAGTCTGTTCTCTGTCTGCATCTCCATCGCTGCTCTTTGAACAGGTTCGTCAGTGCCATCCTTTTAGATTCCATGTATATGCATTAATATATGATATTTGATTTTTGACTTCACTCTGTATAATAGGCTGTAGGTTTGTCCACCTCATTAGAACTGACTCAAGTGCATTCCTTTTTTTTTTTTGGCTGAGTAATATTCCCTTTACCACAGCTTTATCCATTCATCTGGCAATGGACATCTAGGTTGTTTCCAGGTTCTAGTTATTGTAAATAGTGCTGCAACGAACATTGAAATACACATGTCTTTTTCAGTTTTGGTTTCTTCAGAGTATATACCCTAGAAGTGGTATTGCTGGGTAATATGGTGGCTTATTTGGTTTTTTATTTTAAAAAATGTTGTTTCGGTTTCGCTGGGTCTTTGTCGCCACGAGAAGTCTTTCTCTAGTTGCGGTGTCTGGACTTGTCATTGTGGTCGCTTCTCTTGTTACAGAGTGTGGCCTCTGGAGCACAGGCTTGGGTAGAGGCTTCGGGGCTTAGTTACTCTGAGGCATGTGGCATCTTCCAGAGCAGAACCTGTGTCCCCTGCATAAGCAGGCAGATTCTTAACCACTGGACTACCAGGGAAGTCCACTTGTTTGTTTTGATTGGTTGAACTGGATCTTTGTGGTCATGCACACCTTTGTAGCCCTTCTTAAAAAAATAGAGGCAAATGCTGAATCCTCCATGGTGTCTTTTTGCATATGAAAGGGGTTTAAAATATCACCTAGTTAAGCTGGGTTACTAGTTGACCTTGTTAGCTGAAGTGGGGAAGAGATTATCTTTGGCACCACACGGCCATGATGTGAGCCAAATCGGCCAGTAGTCTGGTTTGTGGTGTGTAATAAGTTAAAGTGACTAGAAATACTGTGTATTCTTGGCCAGCACTCAGAGTTGTTACGTTAATTTTATGTGGTTTATTTTGATTACAAAATAGTTTACTTTTAAAATGTGAATTTGGGAATTCTAGGATAGTTGCTTTGTTGTAGAAGGCTTTTGAAAACATTATCATGGAGTCTCTCTTTCCTAATTTGTTTACCCCATATAAATATCTTTTTCTAAGATTGAAGTTTTTCTTTTATTTTGCTTGGCCCCTACTTCCAGCTTATTTCTTCAGAGGTATAAGTGACTTGTCAGTTCTGTGCTTTTGTTAATACTAATACTTCCTAAAGTAATAGTTGTTAGGATGAATCGCATTTTTCTCTCACTCTTAGAAAGTGTAGGCTTCTGTGGAAGAGTTAAAACTACAGATATATGTTCCCCAGCATTTATTATAAAAAAAGTTTTTGTTGCTTTTAATTAACTCACATTTTAATTCTTTTATAGCGGCATTCTTATTTGCTTCTTTGAAAGCTTACTTTAAAATATAGCAGATTATTTATACAACCTGTTTCATTATTTTATTTTATTCTGGCCACTCAGTGTGGCTTGAGGAATCTTGAGTTCCCTGACCAGGGACTGAACTGTGCCCCCTGCAGTGGAAGCAGAGTTCTGTCCACTGGG
The DNA here is from genome assembly GCA_006408695.1 of Aepyceros melampus. Classification (NCBI taxonomy): domain Eukaryota; kingdom Metazoa; phylum Chordata; class Mammalia; order Artiodactyla; family Bovidae; genus Aepyceros; species Aepyceros melampus. The sequence continues at coordinate 263,374 of SJXQ01011340.1, forward strand.
CTGCCAGGGAATTCCCTAGAGCCCATTTTTTAAAAGTATGCAGCTCATATAAGGATCATTTATCACTTTCCCTTTTTTCCTTCACATAATTGTAGGAAATTCGGTTCTTATTTGGAGCACTGTTTCAACTTTTTTGTGGTCTATTCCTTTGTTCCTTTAGCACAGGAATTTTACTGAAAAATGTCTGTCTGGCAATATAGGCAGCTGTGTTAGACTATAAAAACGTAAACAGCAGAAGGGGAAGAAGCAAACTTTGTCTTTGGCGGGAGGTGGGGGGCTACTGTTTAATGGCAATGAAAAATGGCTTTGAGTTGGAATTTTGAACTGTGATGCAGTTTTAACATGGTTTAATTTAGTTGCTCCACAACGCCTTTGTTTTATATGTGTGCTTTACTCCTCAAGACTAAAAGCTTGTTTTAAACTAGTTTTTAAAAGATGCAATTTATCAGGGAAAATTGAGTGTTCTGAAACGAAATGTGTCGCCTTTCAGGCCGTCAGAAAAGGGAACTTCTTTTGAATGGATCAATTGATATTGAGGTGCTCTGTAAAATTTCTCTCTGAATTCTGCCTTCAGATAATATAAGCATGGGTTGCGCCCTGAAATCTGTTCATTGACGTGGCACCCTCTGTTCAACTACCAACGAGGTCTCCGAGTTCTATGTAAGTGCAGCCCTAGCTCAGTTGTAGCCTGAAACGCTCATTTTGTTCCCACATGTCTGGCTTTACCCTTCCGTGTTTCCTCACGGCGTGTCTCATTTGTAGAGCTGGCCCAGCCTGTTGGTGCTGTTGTGGCTGCCTCGAGGGCAGAATGACTAAGTTGCATGACGAACCATAAATCAGGAGGCTCAGACTCATCTTTCCTTCCCTCAAGATCAGACGCGTAGCAGGTCATTCAGTATATAATTATGAATTGATAGGAGAAAGAATCGGTACTAAACGTCTTTTTCTCACTCTCCTGTATGTGTTGTTCATGTTTCATTCTGGTAAGAGTTACTCAAAACTGAATGAATCTTCCAAAGACATGGTGTGGGTGAGTGGGTGGTTGGGGCACGCAGGAGGTTGGGTGACTTTTAAAAGTTGCTAGGAGCTCAGAGCTGCTGATCTGCCTGGTGTGTGATGACTTGAAGGGAAACATGTCGGGACCTGTTAGGTGGAACCAGGTTAGCCAAATGTCTACAACACATTCTTAATTCAAAAAGTCGAGTTCAGTAAAATAATTCTTCAGGTGCAGATCTATTCTACACAAACAGGGTAAAATAAAGTTCACGTTGTTACTTCTGATCTTTTTTACTTGGCTTTCATATATTTATTTGTTAATTATGATTTTATTACATGTATTATTCCGAAAGTAGTTTCCATAGGTTGGTTTTAGACTTAAACTAGATAAAACCTCTTCTCAGCTTTAGTACAACTGAGAGGATGTCTGCTTACATGTAATCCGAGTATTCTCAGGTTCAGACTAGTTCAGACGGGATCATGACCCCTGCTAGAGAATTTAGTCACTTAGTCCTCTTTTCTGTGTGTTGGTTTTCAAACTTTAGACTTTTAATTTCGTATCGGAGCATAGCCTATCAATGGTGTTGTGGTAGTTTCGGGTTAACAGTGAAGGGACTCAGCCGTACATATACGGTCATATATGCATTTAGAAAGCTTCTCACCAACTGTTGCTCAGAACAAACAGAGCTGCTTATCTCAGGGCGGCGAATTGCATACACATAGTCAGATCAGAGCTGTATGATAATCCCAGCTCCATTACCTACCAGCTGGGAAACCTGAGTGAGTTACAGAACTTCTCTCCATCCTAGTTTCATCATCTGTTTGGCTTCACTGTCATCCACCTGGCAGGGCTACTGCAAAAGTATAGGAGGAAGTAGTGTTGGGCACAGAATGGTGTGTAATAAATATCACCACTTATGTCCGTAGAATCTTAGAAGTTAATAGGTGCTGTGGTAGATGGAAAGAGATCAGAGGAAAGGGAACCTGTGCTCAGGAAATGCAAAGTAGAGTTGACAAGAGTCATATTAATATTGCATAGAAATAGTATCTAATCAACTCAGATTGATGGTTGTGACTTCCAGCAGTTAAAGGAGGCTTTGGTGCTGAGTGGGAGTGACCCCTGGTCTAATTTGGTTAAGGGATTATGAAGATAAGAGGATTTTATAGAGGAGTTACCTGAGCAAAGGTGAGAAGGCTTATGCCTCTTGTCATTTACAGAAGAGAAAAAACTGGTTTGAGTGGAGCATACTCTCCCCATCCAATTCCTTCCAAGTTTAGTTTCCCCCCAAGATTCTGCTTTGGGACAGAATGTTACAATGTGGCAAATATTTCTGCAGCACTCTATTTTTGGCAGTTTTATTCTTCCAAATCAGAAGTTAGCAATCCTATTCACTAAAGGGCTAGAGAGGCCATGTTTTAGATTTTGGAGGCCCCATACAATCTCTTCTCATTCTTTCTTTACAATCCTTTTAAAAACAGGAAAGCCATACTTTTCTCTGGGCTGCCCAAAAATTGAATGAGGGTCAAGGGCTGCCTTTTGCTGTGTTTTCATCCATGTTCCTTAAGGTATAGGTGTGTGTCTCTGCTGATCGGAGTTTTGCCACAGCATCAAATTGCCTTATGCAGTGTTTCCTTGGTCAGATGTCTTCAAACTTCTGTCCAGTAATGATCTCCTACATATAAAACTTTTCTCTGAATCAGTAGTAAGAGGTTCAGTTGCCACTTTTTGGAGCTGTTAGTTTTTAATGATGTTTTTCAACCGGGGCTAAATTTTGCCCACCTGGGGACACTTGGCAAAAATCTGGAGACTTTTTTTTGGTGGAGGGAGGAGACATTTTTTAACTGTTAAAACTGGGAGTAGGTAGAGGTTAACATGGTACTAAAAGTCCTGTAGTACACAAGACACCATCCCCGCTCCCAGCAAAGATTGAGCTGCCCTACATGCCACTGATGCTGAGGTTGAGAAACCCTGCCTTTGTGATGGATGGCACTGGTCTCTGTTTCTTGGATAGCCTTCTCTTTACTTCATTGTAGGCCCTTACAAGAGGGAAAGTGTCATAAGAATTGCAGGGTTCTGGACGATTGGTGGCATATTTTACATGATACTTTATGGCTAGTCACAGCTCTTATTTCTTAGTTCTGTAAAGGCCCTTAAAGGCCCTCCTCTCTCCCCAGAAAACTTAGGGCAGTTGTCTTCCTAAAGCATCTTCATCCTTTAGCTCCAGTTTTTCTGTCCTGTCATTACATTCTTCGAAAATGGCCCTGAATTAAATACAGTACAGTCTGCCAATGATGATCATTTTTTTTTTAAAGCTTATTTTGCTTTGGGGCATAGTTGTGATAGTCCCAGGTAGCAGGGAAGGGACTCAGCCATACACATACATGGATCCACTCTCTCCCAAACTGCCCTCCCATCCAGGCTTCCACGTAACATGGAGCAGAGTTCCCCGTGCTATACAGTAGGTCCTTGTTGGTTATCCATTTTAAGTATGGCAGTGTGTCCAGGCAACTGTAAGTTCATTCTCTAAGTGTGTGAGTCTTTCTGTTTTATAAGTTCATTTGTATCATTTCCTTTTAGATTCTTATAAGGGATGTCATACAGTGTTTCTCCTTCTCTTGCTTCATTCAGTATGGCAGTCTCCGGGCCCATCCATGTTGCTGCAGGTGGCCTTAGTTCTTCTTTTAGTGGTTGAGTGAGAGTCCCCTGTATATATGTGCCACATTCTCTTCATCCATTCCTCTGTTAAGGAGGATTCAGGCTGCTTCCAGGCTATCAGGTTGCTATTGGCAGCAGTGCTCCAGTGAACGTTGGGGTGCATGTATCCTTTCAGATCGTGTTTTTCTTCAAATATATGTGCTCAGTGCTTCAACTGAGCACACCCAAGCACATTCTGTTTTGGGGCTTCCCAGGTGGCACTAGTGGTAAAGAACCCGCCTGCCAATGCAGGAGACAGACTCGGGTTTGATCCCTGGGGCGGGGAGATCCCCTGGAGAAAGGCATGGCAACCCACTCCAGTGTTCTCGCCTGGAGAATCCCATGGACAGAGGAGCCTGGTGGGCTACAGTCCATAGGGTCACACAGAGTCAGACGCAGCTGAACCGACTCAGTACACACAAGCACGAACATATGCCCAGGAGTGAGATTGCAGGGTCCTGAGGTAGCACTGTTTTAGTTTTTTAAAAGCATCTCCCTACTGTTCTCTGCAGTGGCTGTATCAACTTACATTCCCACTAACAGTGTAGGAGGGTTCTTCTCTCCACACCCTTTCCAGCATTTATTGTTTCTGGGTTTTTTTTGATGATACCATTCTGGCTGGTGTGAGGTGGTATCTCATTGTAGCTTTGTAGTTTTGATTCCCATTTCTGTAATCCTTAGTGATGTTGAACATCTTCCATGTGTCTCTTGGCCATCTGTATGTCTCCTTTGGCGAAATGTCTATTTAGGTCTTCTCCCCATTTGTTGACTGACTTGTTTGTTTTGGTGTTGTTAAGCATCACGAGGTGTTTGTAAATTTTGGAAACGAGTCTGTTGACAGTCGTATCATTTGCAAATATTCTCTCCCAGTCTGTGGGTTACCTTTTTGTTTTGTTGTTTCCTTCGCTGTGCAGAAGCTTTTGAATTGAAGTAGGTCCCCGTTTCTTTGCTTTTGTTTTTATTTCCATTATTCTGGTGGATGGGTCGAAAAAAGATGCTGCTGCGTTTCCATCAGGAAGTGTTCTGCCAGCGTTTTCCTCTTAAAGAGTTTTATTGTGTCTGGTCTTATAGTTAGGTCGTTAATCCATTTGGGGCTTCTTTGTGTGTATGATGTTAAAGAATAATCTAATTTCATTTTTTTACAAGCAGTTGTCCCATTTTCCCAGCACCATCTGTTGAAGAGACCGTTTCCAACATCATGTCTTCTCGCCTCCTTTGTCATAGATTGACCAAGGACAATCATTTTAATGACCCCGGTCAGCAGTCATTACTCGGTTGCTTAAACATCTCCCGGGATTGTTTTCTAAACCCTCAGTGGGCAGCACATTTATTTCATCACTCGGTGATGAATGGAAAGGGAGAATGCAGAAATTATCCACCATTTTAGCTTGATTATCCTTTGAGTGTACAAATAGGCATCTGGTGAGCTCAGATATTTTTTTTAGTCATGAATGTGACCCCCTTAAAGTGTCCTCATCGTGGGATATGAAAGTCAGTCACCTAAAATCGGGGCGCTGCAAGTATTAAATGCCTGCTTTGTGTCCTCGGCTTGTCTTACCTCATTTAATCTTCACAAAAGTCCAGGAAGGTAAAGGTGATCCCAGCTTTGGCTTTACAAATAGCATGAAGTTTAGTGGAGTTAAGTAATTTGCCAAGGAACATATGGCTGCCTTTCTACATGTAGTATATTTAACTACAGAGAAATGTAACTGGTTGAGAGACAACAGAAAAGTGAATTTGCCTAGCGTAGGGAAAAGCAATGCAATGTCTGTTTATTGGAGAAGGGAAAGAGGAAGCTGATGGGAATGAAATAGAAATTGAGACTAGAAAAGAATATTACTCATTCAGAAGACTGACTATAATTCTTGGTGGGAAAGAGATCTCTGAGTTGTTTTTACGTTGTATCCTCTTCACAATTAAATGGTACCTACTTTTTATTAATATTTGTCTTCATTTTTTACCCATATTACAAAATACCAGTCAGAAAACAGTTTTATAAAACATTTTAACAACCACCACACAGATGCTGTTGTCATTTTAAACTCGAGAAAAGGTAGTCCGATAGTAGTAGTTGTTATGTGCATTGTACTGCACTATAAAACTTACAACAAAGTGAATTCATGACAAAGTGACGATAGCACTGAAACTTGAAAATAAAAGAAATGAACCATTTTAATGACTGTTGGCTTTCTAAGGTAACTATTTTGACAAAGTCACATGCTTTAGACTGCAAATTCATAAAACCTGGCAGAAACCTCTTTTGGTTTGGATCTTCAACACAACTTGAGCCATGCATTTCTTAAAAGCCATGTTTCCTGGCTTATCCAGACAGTGTACTCACTTGATCAGAAGTCACATTGGTCACTGTTGGCCCTGAGTACTTGATTTGTTTCTACACATCTACTCTGAAAAGACAAGCATTTGTTGCCATCCAAGATAGCTGTGTTATGAGACTCCAAAAATTTTGTAAAAAGGGGTTCAGGATAAAAATAGTATTCAGAGATACAATGTTGTCAGTAATCTGAAAAGTTTTTGAACATTAGGCTTAAAGCCATTTAATCCCTTGTGATTTTGGTAGATGTAACTATATCTTTTTTTTTTTTTGACTTCCCTGTAGCTCAAACAGTAAAGAATCTGCCTGCCATGCAGGAGACCAGGGTTCGATTCCTGGGTTGGGAAGTTCCTCTGGAGAAGGGAATGGCAATCCACTCCAGTATTCTTGCCTGGAGAATTCCATGGACAGAGAAGCCTGGTGGGCTATAATCCATGGGGTCGCAAAGAGTCAGACACGACTGAGCGACTAACACACAACTATATCTTTAGGTCAGCGTGGTTGTTGCCTGTGTGTGCTGTAAAGGTAAGGGAGGGATTCTGTTAATTTCACTATATACTTCATGGTTTGACAGTAAAGTGCTCATTATTCATGCATTTGCTACCCCTCAATAAACATTTTATTCCTGGTATTATTCCTCAGGACAGAATTGATTTGGCCATCTTAGTCCAAAGGGGCAATTGGGTACTTTAGGAACTGTGGGTGAAGTCCAGGCTGATGGGAAGCAACTATTCTGAGATTTCAAAGAATTTTCAATCTAGATGCATTTTACTTGACTTCTTGGCTCCATGACAGTTTAATTTGGGGTTAAAAGCAAGTTCATTTTACCTCCCCAAAATATTTCCTTAACTTAATTTCCCAGGTTTAAATTTTGAGAAGAATAGTTCAGTCTCCCGGTATGGAGCATCTCAAGTTGAAGATATGGGAAATATAATCTTAGCAATGATTTCAGACCCTTATAGTAAGTACTGGTGTTATCACAATGGGGACCTAAATCTGATCCCATCCACTTTCCGTCACCTATGCTTCTGAGTCCCATTCTGCCCCACCTACACATACCCACACGCTCAGAGCTTTCTCTCCAACTAAAAGGATGACTTGTATGTTCTCATTTTAGATCACAGGTTTTCAGATCCAGAGAGAGTAAATTACAAATTTGAAAGTGGCACTTGGTAAGTACTTGCATACTACTCCATTGGAGTCTTTCAATGTGTTTGTATTCATATTGTGGTGTTTAATCCCCTTATATTTTAGTGACTTTACTGACCCTTTTGGCTATCCATTTTCTACTGTTACATCATTCATTAAAGGAGATTGTGATTTAAGGTGAGCTTGGATGTTGGGATTAACATTTAATGAAATATTTGTATCCTTAAGTCACGATGACCTTAGGGACATCTTGTGTTTCTATCTGTGATTTTGATTTTAGCCTCTCTGAACTGTCCATCCTCACTGGAAAATTTCCAAGGGGGGAAAATCATAGGGCTTAAAAGAGTTCACAAGGTTTTTACTGAGATAATTTTAAGTATGTTCTATCAGCTCCTACCTTAAAGCACAGGAAATAACTGGGGAGAAGTATGAAATGGTGCTATCTCTGTTTGTGATCACAGGTAGACCTATTTGTACATCACTGCACTGGCTTGCATGAGATTACTTGGTGCCTGAAGTGAACAGAAACTTCTGACATCTTTGCCCACTAGAGAGACACTGAGGCCTATTTAGTTGTGGGAAAAGTGACTCATTAATGTCCTCAGAGTACTGAAAATAAAAATATGGGAGGAATAGAACATCAAAAGATGTCAAAATATAGAATAGGTGATTTACAAATGACTCATTAATGTACGGGAACTCCCAAGCATTTTCATAAACACTCTGTGATGCCTCCGTGTTTGATAGGGGAGATATTTTAATGGCAGACTTCTGACCACGTGCCCGTATTCCTGATGTGGGTTAATTACCCGCTTTATGGGAATGTTAAGTTTTTGCCGTCAAGCTGGATCTAAACCCCACTGGTGTACTGGCCAGATCAGAGAATGAGTTTAAACCTATGCTTCTCAGCTCTAGTAACTTACAGGCCATCAGGGTGTTGGGAGGGTTTTTCTTCCTATGAATTGATCTCGGGTTCTTGTGAGAACAAGGAAGCAGCAACTTAGCTGATAGGCGGTTTGCTGGGTGAGCAAGCTGTGCTGAACTTGCAGAGGCCATTGCCTTTGTGTAGTTACCCACCTAAAGAATACTTTGAACTATATACCCAGAGAATTTTTGAAATTACGAAGTGCAGTAGGCAGTATGACAAGTCTGTCTGAACTCCAAATGAAGAATAGCTCAAGTGCAAATAGGCCTGTTAGGAGGGGCTAGTAGGTCAGACTGCCTAGCATTATCATGTAAGCTGAAGTTTTGCTTGATCCACAGCAGCAAGATGGAACTTATTGATGACAACACAGTAGTCAGGGCACGAGGTTTACCATGGCAGTCTTCGGATCAAGATATTGCAAGATTCTTCAAAGGACTCAATATTGCCAAGTTGGTTTTCCTTAATCTCTATTAGACTTAACAGTCCCAAGGGGATAAATAGATGTTGTGTCATTTTCCTCCTCACTGTTGTTCCCCCCCCCACCCCCGTTGTTTTCTGTTCGGTTATTTTTCAAAGGGGCGGTGCAGCACTTTGTCTGAATGCCCAGGGTCGGAGGAACGGAGAAGCCCTGGTTAGGTTTGTGAGCGAGGAGCACAGAGACCTGGCGCTGCAGAGACACAAGCATCACATGGGGAGCCGGTACATCGAGGTACGTCCTCAACCGGACAGCTGATGGCTGACAAGCCTGGCGTCTTGAACGAGTGTGCGCATCAGAAGGCTCAGAAACTGCATTTCATTCCCCTTTGTTTTTCCTTAGGTTTACAAAGCAACAGGTGAAGATTTTCTTAAAATTGCTGGCGGTGAGTACCTTTCATACAATGTGGCTATATTGAGAAGGATCTAAAATTTTACTTATATACCAAAGGCAGATAAATACAATCATGAATGTTTTTTTA
>SJXQ01011341.1:3901-24169 GCA_006408695.1 Aepyceros melampus
GGGGTGGGGGGTTGGTTCAGGATTGGGAACTCATGTACACCCGAGACAGATTCATGTCAATGTATGGCAAAACCAATACAGTACTGTAAAATAAAGTAAAAATAAAAATTTAAAACAAATAAATAAATAAAATCAGCAGGAAACTGCTCCTCAGGTCCTCCCCATAAGGAAATAGGAGAAGCTGCCTGAACACAAATGAGGAGGGAGGTGGGAGGGGGGTTCAGGATTGGGAACACGGTACACCCATGGCGTATTTATGTTGATGTATGGCAAAACCAGTACAGTATTGTAAAGTAAAATAAAGTTAAAAAAAATTTTTTAAGAAAAGAACCATGATCTAGCTCTGAGTGAGCTTTCTCTCACACACTCTCTTGTCTTTCTTAATCCTTCCTTCTCTGAATGTTGCCAGCCAAAATTAAAGAAAGAGAAGCATCAGCTGGAGCAGACAATAGAGTCTTGAACAACAGAACTAGGTCACATCTCAGAGGCCTGTTGCAGGAGACCCTTTCCATTCATCTATGGGCTGATAGGGACCACACATTGGGCATTTGCAGGACTGGAGATGCAAAATATGACCTAAGGCCTAGGATTCATTTCCTTTCTCCTTCACTAACCTGACTGGTTTTTGCTTGCTTACTCATGGTTCTGTGAAGAGACTCATCAAAGGCAAAATGAAATATGTGTTTATGCTGGGCTCAATCTTTCTGGGAGTGCTTTCAGCATAGTCTTGCAAGGGGACATTCTAGTTCTGCAGCTCAAGATCAACACGTGTACTTCAGAAAGGAAAAAGGAAGCCAAGTCAAACTGAGATCTGTCTCATTCTTCTGTTTTGTAATTTGATATGTAGATAGAAATCCTAAACTTTCAGGGTTTGTATAAGGATTCAATGAAACAACACATGGAAATAAAATTCCTTGCCTGGAACATGATATAGGCTCAATAAATGCTTATTCTCTCCTCATGGAACTAGGTAGACATTCTGCATGTAGCTGTAGCTGTGCTGTGGTCAGTCATGTCTGACTCTTTGCAACCCCCTGGACTGTAGCCTGTCAGGCTCCCTTGTCCATGGAATTTTCCAGGCAAGAATACTGGAGTGTATTGTCATTTCTTCCTCCAGGGGATCTTCTTAACCCAAGGATTGAACCTACATCTCCTGCATTGGCAAGCAGATTCTTCACCCACTGAGCAGCCTGGGAAGCAGAAGATATAACTTCAGATAGGAAAATTAAAGACCCAGCAATAATAAGTGCCTTGTTCAATATTACATGATAAGTTAATAGTAGAACTTGGGTCAGTAAGACAAACCATATATACTTATTAGACACCTCTTACATATCAAGCATCATTCTAGGCCTATTCTAAGGCTGCCTGATTCCAATACTGATGCTCATGTAAATATGCCACTCTTTCTGCTCTATTGGAAATGTTCTGCATAGTTTCCAGTAAAGCAGAAAGAGTTGTATATTAACTAGAGCATCAGAGTATGTCATTTCTTCCTCCAGGGGATCTTCTTAACCCAAGGATTGAACCTACATCTCCTGCATTGGCAAGCAGATTCTTCACCCACTGAGCAGCCTGGGAAGCAGAAGATATAACTTCAGATAGGAAAATTAAAGACCCAGCAATAATAAGTGCCTTGTTCAATATTACATGATAAGTTAATAGTAGAACTTGGGTCAGTAAGACAAACCATATATACTTATTAGACACCTCTTACATATCAAGCATCATTCTAGGCCTATTCTAAGGCTGCCTGATTCCAATACTGATGCTCATGTAAATATGCCACTCTTTCTGCTCTATTGGAAATGTTCTGCATAGTTTCCAGTAAAGCAGAAAGAGTTGTATATTAACTAGAGCATCAGAGTTGGATCAGGCAGTCTTAGAATTAGGCCTAGAATGATTCTTGGTACCTAATAGGTGCTATAAGTGTATATGAGTTGACCTTTTAAACAAAGTTCTGCTGTTACCTTATTGTGTAATCTTGAGAAAGGTACTTACTTACCCTCTTTGGGGCCTCAGTTTTCCTATCTATAAAATGATGACACTAATCCTTGCCACTCTAATGGCAGAAAGCAAATAGGAACTAAAGAACCTCTTGATGAAGATGAAAGAGGAGAGTGAAAAAGCTGGCTTAAAACTCAACATTCAATAAACAAAGATCATGCCATCACTTCATGGAAAATAGATGGGGGGAAAGTGAAAACAGTGACAAATTAAATTTTCCTGGGCTCTAAAATCACTAGAAGGTGACTGCATCCACAAAATTGAAAGACACTCCTTGGAAGGAAAGCTATGACAAAACTAGACAACCTATTAAGAAGCACAGACATCACTTTGCCTATGAAAGTCCACACAGTCAAGGCTATGTTTTTTCCAGTAGTCAATTACAGATGTGAGAGCTGGACTATAAAGAAGGCTGAGCACTGAAAAAATGATTATTTTGAATTATGGTGCTGGAGAAGACTCTTCAGGGTCCTTTGGACAGCAAGGAGATGAAACTAGTCAGTCCTAAAGGAAATTAACCCTGAATATTCATTGGGAGGACTGATGTTGAAGCAGAAACTCCAATACTTTGACCACCTGATGTAGAGGGCTGACACATTGGAAAAGACCCTGATGCTCAGAAAGATTCAGAACAGGAGGAGCAAGAGGCGACAGAGGATGAAACAGTTCAGATGGCATCACAGACTTAATGGACATGAATTTGATCAATCTCTGGGAGATAGTGAATGGAAGGGAAGACTGACGTGCTGCATTCCATGGGATCACAAAGAGTTGGACACAGCCTAACGACTGAATAACAATAACAACAATCCTTGCTAAATTAACTCCACAAAACTGTTGAGGACCACACAAGAAAAAGCATATGGAAATGCTATGCACTTGTTAAAGTAACTATGATAACATTTAAGAAATCTTGATTAAATAACTTCCCTGAAGAATGGTATAAACTTCAGATATACTTGGTTGGCTAGAATTATATGAAGGAAAACGAGGAGGAAGTGACATTCAAGAAAATCTAATCAATAATAATCTGAAGTTCTTGGCTGCTCAATTTCATTGGGAAGGTGATGGAGGAATCCCAGACCTTATCAAGGGATAAAAGTGCCTGAAAACAAAGATATGCTATTCTCCTTCCTCCTGAAGTATTTTGCCAAAACATGAGTGTCAGTGTATCACAATGATAATAGCACATATTCTGGAAACAAACATTCTAAATTGAAATATAGGCCCTGTTATGTACCTTATAACAGAATGTGGTCCACTGGAGAAGGGAATGGCAAACCACTTCAGTAATCTTGCCTTGAGAACCCCATGAAGAGAATGAAAAGGTAAAATGATAGGATACTGAAAGAGGAACTCCACCAGGTCAGTAGGTGCTCAATATGCTACTGGAGATCAGTGGAGAAATAACTCCAGAAAGAATGAAGGGATGTAGCCAAAGCAAAAACAATACCCAGCTGTGGATGTGACTGGTGATAGAAGCAAGGTCTGATGCTGTAAAGAGCAATTTTGCATAGGAACCTGGAATGTCAGGTCCATGAATCAAGGCAAATTGGAAGTGGTCAAACAGGAGATGGCAAGAGGGAACGTCGACATTCTAGGAATCAGTGAACTAAAATGGACTGCAATGGCTGAATTAACTTAGATGATCATTATATTTATTACTGTGGGCAGGAATCCCTTAGAAGAAATGGAGTAGCCATCATGGTCAACAACAGAGTCTGAAACGCAGTACTTGGATACAATCTTAAAAAAAAAAAAAAACGACAGAATGATCTCTGTTCATTTCCAAGGCAAATCACTCAATATCACAGTAATCCAAGTCTATGCCCCAACCAGGAACGCTGAAGGAGCTGAAGTTGAATGGTCCTATGAAGACCTCCAAGACCTTTTAGAACTAACACTCAAAAAGATTTCCTTTTCATCATAGAGGACTTGAATGCAAAAGTAAGAAGTCAAGAAACACCTGGAGTAACAGGCAAATTTGGCCTTGGAATACAGAATGAAGAAGGGCAAAGGCTAATAGAATTTTGCCAAGAGAACACACTGGTCACAGCAAACACCCTCTTCCAACAACACAAGAGAAGATTCTACATAAGAACATTACCAGATGGTCAACACCAAAATCAGATTGATTATATTCTTTGCAGCCAAAGATGGAGAAGATCTATACAGTCAGCAAAAACAACACCGGGAGCTGACTGTGGCTCAGATCATGAACTCCTGATTACCAAATTCAGACTTAAATTGAAGAAAGTAGGGAAAACCACTAGACCATTCAGGTATGACCTAAGTCAAATCCCTTATACACTGGAAGTGAGAAATAGATTTAAGGGACTAGATCTGATAGATAGAGTGTCTGCTAAACTATGGACTGAGGTTTATGACATTGTACAGGAGACAGGGATCAAGACCATCCCCATGGAAAAGTAACACAAAAAAGCAAAATGGCTCCCTGGGGAGGACTTACAAATCGCTGTGAAAAGAAGAGAAGTGAAAAACAAAGAAGAAAAGGAAAGATATAAGCATCTGAATGCAGAGTTCCAAAGAATAGCAAGAAGAGATAAGAAAGCCTTCTTCAGCAATCAATGTAAAGAAATAGAGGAAAAGAACAGAATGGGAAAGACTAGAGATCTCTTCAAGAAAATTAGAGATACCAAGGGAACATTTCATGCAAAGATGGGCTCGATAAAGGACAGAAATGGTATGGACCTAACAGAAGCAGAAGATATTAAGAAGAGGTGGCAAGAATACACAGAAGAACTGTACAAAAAAAATCTTCACGACCAAGATAATCACGATGGTATGATCACTCACCTAGAGTGAGACATCCTGGAATGTGAAGTCGTGAGTCTTAGAAAGCATCACTACAAACAAAGCTAGTGGAGGTGATGGAATTCCAGTGGAACTATTTCAAATCCTAGAAGATGAGCTGTGAAAATGCTGCACTCAATATGCCAGCAAATATGGAAAACTCAGCAGTGGCCACAGAACTGGAAAAGGTGAGTTTTCATTCGAATGCCAAAGAAAGAAAATGCCAAAGAATGCTCAAACTACTGCACAATTGCACTCATCTCACACACTAGTAAAGTAATGCTCAAAATTCTCCAAGCCAGGCTTCAGCAATACGTGAATCGTGAACTTCCAGATGTTCAAGCTGGATTTAGAAAAGGCAGAGGAACCAGAGATCAAACTGCCAGCATCTGCTGGATCATGGAAAAAGCAAGAGAGTTCCAGTAAAACACCTATTTCTGCTTTATTGACTATGCCAAAGCCTTTGACTGTGTGGATCACAATAAACTGTGGAAAATTCTGAAATAAATGTAATACCAGACCACCTGACCTACCTCTTGAGAAATCTGTATGCAGGTCAGGAAGCAACAGTTAGAACTGGACATGGAACAACAGACTGGTTCTAAATAGGAAAAGGAGCACATTAAGGCTGTATATTGTCACCCTACTTATTTAACTTCTATGCAGAGTACATCATGAGAAACGCTGGACTGGAAGAAGCACAAGCTCGAATCAAGATTGCTGGGAGAAATATCAATAACCTCAGATATGCAGATGACACCACCCTTATGGCAGAAAGGGAAGAGGAACTAAAAAGCCTCTTGAAGAAAGTGAGAGAGGAGAGTGAAAAAGTTGGCTTAAAGCTCAACATTCAGAAAACGAAGATCATGGCATCTGGCCCCATCACTTCATGGGAAGTAGATGGGCAAACAGTGGAAACAGTGTCAGACTTTATTTTTGGGGGCTCCAGAATCACTGAAGATGGTGACTGCAGCCATGAAATTAAAAGACACTTGCTTACTCCTTGGAAGGAAATTTATGACCAACCTAGATAGCATACTGAAAAGCAGAGACATTACTTTGCTAACAAAAGTCCGTCTAGTCAAGGCTATGATTTTCCCAGTGGTCATGTATGGATGTGATAGTTGGACTGTGAAGAAGCTGAGCGCTGAAGAATTGTTGCTTTTGAACTGTGGTGTTGGAGAAGACTTTTGAGAGTCCTTTGGACTGCAAGGAGATCCAACCAGTCCACTCTAAAGGAGATCAGCCCTGGGATTTCTTTGGAAGGAATGATACTAACATTGAAACTCCATTACTTTGGCCACCTGATGTGAAGAGTTGACTCATTGGAAAAGAGTCTGATGCTGGGAGGGATTGGGGGCAGGAGGAGAAGGGGACGACTGAGGATGAGATGCCTGGATGGCATCACTGACTCGATGGACATGAGTCTGAGTGAACCCCGGGAGTTGGTGTTGGACAGGGAGGCCTGGCGTGCTGCGATTCATGGGGTCGCAGAGAGTCAGACACGACTGAATGACTGAACTGAACTGATGTACCTTATATGTTATTGTGGATAAATCGCTTGATCTCTCTTAATTTTGTTTCTTTAGTGGAAGGTGCAAGTCATAAGAATAGTACTTTCCCCATGGGTTATTTTTGGTTGTTTACTTTTATAATTTGTATTGAAGTATAGTTGATTTAAAATATTGTATCAGTTTCAGTTTTACAGCAAAGTGAATAGGTTATACATATACATATATTCACTTTTTTTAAGATTATTTTCCCATATAGGCCATAGAGAGTCCTGAGTAGAACTCCCTGTACTGTACATTAGGTTCTTAGTTGTTGTCTCTTTTATATACAGTAGTGTGTTTATTCAGTCTCAATCACCCAATTTATCACTACTTTCCTCTCAGTAACCATAAGTTGGTTTGTTAATTAGTGATTCTATTTGTTTTGTAAGTAAGTTTATTTAGTTTATTTTTCTTTAGATTCCACATATGAGTGATACCATGTTTTCTCTGTCTGATTTATTTTGCTCAGTATGACAGTGTCTACGTCTACCCATGTTGTTGCAAATGGCATTAATTTATTTTTATGTCTCAGCAATATTCCATTGTACCACATCTATATCCATTCCTCTATTGATGGACATTTAGGTTGCCTCTATGTTTTGGCTATATAAATCAGTTCAGTGGCTCAGTCGTGTCCGACTTTGTGATCCCATAGACTGCAGCATGTCAGGCTTCTCTGTCCATCACTATCTCCCTGAGTTTACTCAAACTCATGTCCGTTGATTTACTGATGCCATCCAACCATCTCACCCTCTGTTGCCCCTTCTCCTCTTGCCCTCAATTTTTCTGAGCATCAGGGTCTTTTCCAATCAGGCAGTTCTTCACATCAGGTGGCCAAAGTATTGGAGCTTCAGCTTCAGCATCAGTCCTTCCAGTGAATATTCAGGATTGATTTCCTTTAGGATTGACTGGTTTGATCTCCTTGCAGTCCATGGGACTCTCAAGAGTATTCCCCAGCAACACAGATTGAAAGTGTCAATTCTTTGGTGCTCAGCCTTCTTTATGGTCCAACTATCACATCCATGCATGACTACTGGAAAAACCAAGGCTTTAACTATACAGACTTTTGTCAGCAAAATAACGGTGCTGCAATAAAAACTGGGGTGCATATATCTTTCCAAATTATGGGTTTCTCTAGTTGTATGCCAAGGAGTAGGATTTCTGGATTGTATGATAGCTCCATATTTAGTTTCTAAATGAGCCTCCATATTTTTCTCCATGGTGACCATACCGCTTTACATTCCCACAGTGTAAGAGTGTTCCCTTTTCTTCAAATCCTCTCCAGAATTTACTATTTGTAGATTTTTAATTATGGTCATTCTGACTAGTGTGAGGTGATGCCTCATTGCTGTTTCAATTTGTATTTCTCTAATAATTAGTAATGTTGAGCATCTTTTCATGTTTTCTTTTTCTTTTTCCATCTGACTGTCTTCTTTGGAGAAATGTCTATTTGGATCTTCTTAAAAATGCTAAGAGACACTACAAAAACTCATCAATGGATTCAGAAAAGTTGCAAGATAGAAAATTCATGAAAAAAAATGAACTTGTGTTCCTATACCTAACAACTTAAGATCAGAAACATAAATTAAGCAAATAATCCCATTTACCATCACATCAAAAAAAAAATCAATACCTGGAAATAAACCTACCTAAGGAGGCAAAAGAATTGTACTTTGAAAACTACAAAATATTGATGAAAGAAATCAAACATGACACAACATATGGAGAGATATACCATGTTTTTGGATTAAAAGAACCAGTATGATCAAAATGACCATCAGTTTAGTTCAGTTCCGTCATTCAGTCGTGTCTGACTCTTTGCGACCCCATGAACCACAGCACGCCAGGCCTCCCTGTCCATCACCAACTCCAAGAGTTCACTCAGAGTCATGTCCATCGCATCAGTGATGCTATTCAGCCATCTCATCCGTGGTCGTCCCCTTCTCCTCCTGCCCCCAATCCCTCCCAGCATCAGAGTCTTTTCCATTGAGTCAACTCTTCACATCAGGTGGCCAAAGTAATGGAGTTTTCAGCTTTAGCATCATCCCTTCCAAAGAAATCCCAGGGCTGATCTCCTTCAGAATGGACTGATTGGATCTCCTTGCAGTCCAAGGGACTCTCAAGAGTCTTCTCCAACACTACAGTTCAAAAGCATCAACTCTTCGGTGCTCAACCTTCTTCACAGTCCAACTCTCACATCCATACATGACTACTGGAAAAACCATAGCCTTGACTAGACGGACCTTAGTCGGCAAAGTAATGTCTCTGCTTTTGAATATGCTATCTTGGTTGCATACTATGCAAAATAGTCTACAGATTCAATGTAATCCCTATTAAATTATGAATAGCATTTTTCCCAGATTTAGAAACAGAAACTTTTACAATTTATAAGAAATACAAAAAACTGTCAGGAGTCATAGTATTCCTGAGAAAGAAAACTGGAGCTGGAGGAATCAGATTCCCTGACTTAAGGCTATACTACAAAGCTGCAATCATAAAAAGAGTATGGTATTGAAACCAAAACAGAAATATAGATCAATGGTATAGGATAGAAAGCCCAGAGGTAAACCCACATACCTAAGGTCAACTAATCTATGATAAAGGAGGCAAGAATATACAATGGAGAAAAGTTTCTTCAAAAAGTAGTTCTGGAAAACTGGACAGTTAAATGTCAAAGAATGAAAGAAGAACACTCACTAACATCATACACAAAATTAAATTCAAAATGGATTTAACAGCTAAATGTAAAACCTGATACTATAAAACTACTAGAAAAAACATGGGCAGAGCACTCTCTGACATAAATTGCAGCAATATATTTTTGGATCTGTGTCCTAGAGTGATGAACATAAAAATAAACACAGGGATCTATTTAAACTTAAAAGCTTTTGCATAGCAAAGGAAACCATAAACAAAATGAAAAGGCACATCACAGAATGTGAGAAAATATTTGTAATTAAAGTAACTGACAAGGGATTAATCTCCAAGATATACAAACAGCTCATGCAGTTCAATAACAACAACAACAGCAAAACCCAACCAAAAAATGGGTGGAAGATAAGCAGACATTTCTTCCATAGATTGTTATTGATCTTAAAAGAATTAGGACATAAGAATATGTTATGACTTGTGTCTGGAACAGATTAAACACTATACAAGTTTAATTTTGACTTATATTACTATTTTGTAGCATTGTTATCTTTTGATGAAGATGTCATGGGAATTCTAACAATTTTCTTAGCTTCTGCTTTTATGACTCCTTGAAGAGCCTTTTGATAAATGCTACTCCACAAATTTCAGTCCTCTTGCTCTGCCATGACTTTGTATGCCCCTGCCTATTTGCAGTTATAAAACAAGTTAAAAACAAGTTTTACAATGAAACCACCCATTCTTTCTTAACTTCCTCCTTCTCCTCTTCCCTGAATTAATACCAAAGTTAGTATTCAACGCAACTGCCAAGGTAAACCTCTTAGAAAGCTTTGAAATATCAACTAGTCTATCATTTACAAGAAATTACTGAAAATCTTATCGAGACCACACAAAGTTAGTATCCCACCTCTTGCCAATTCCACTGCTTTCCCCCCTGCTTTGCAAAGCATTTTCTTTCTGCCTGCTCTGAAAATACTGGCATCCTCAGACATAATGGAGAACAAGATCAAAGTTCAAGGAGACAGAATAGTGGATGACAATGCATCCAGCTATGACTGATTGGAAACATTACACATGATGATGGCCCACTTCAAAAAACTCTACATCTGACCTGACATTGAACCCTGTCTGATAGCCAACAGCACAGAACTCAGTACACTTTGGAAATCATCTAGCAAGATGCCTTGTCACATTAATTGACAAAAAAGGAAACTGAGGCCTACTGAAAAGAATCTCAATGTTTCAACAACAGAGCTGGGCTGATAGAGTTTTATGCATTTTACTCACATTTACTGAACACCCATGTTGTCTTAGGCACTATTAGCTTTTTGGCCTATTTAATTTTATTTCCAAGATAGCTCTGTGAGGTAGGTACTAGATGGAAAAGCCAAATGGTCTCCACTTTACAGATGAACAACTGAGATGCAAAGATGGTTAGAGATATGCCTCAGGTCACCCAATCATCACTCAAATCTCTTTCTTTCCAGATAAATGTGCTCTCTATCAGACCATAATATCTCAAGGAGGAAATAATGTCAAGGTCAGTGACCAGAATAGATATTTTCATGAGTGTCTGTAGAAGCCAAGCTTCTAGATAACCCTAGAAATTCATAGCTGTGGACGGCACCATTGATATGAGCGGATACTGCACCTTCCTTCATCTATGCAGGTCTAGGAAACTACCAGAACTGTTTCTATGGGTAGCACAACTCCTACTTAGTTCAGGGATTCTCAAGGTATGTTCCAAGGACCAACTGCATCAGAATCACATGAAAGGGGATATAAAACATCAAATTCCTGTCCATATCCCAGACACACTGAATATGAATGAATTTCGCTGGGTGTGGTGGTGAGGGTAGAGAGTCTAAGAATCTGTATGTTTAACAAGCATGTCGTGTTCTAATGAATATTAATGAATTTGTTATTTAACTAATTAAAACTAAAGTATATAACTATAATTATTACAGATTTAACTAAAGTATATTAACTTTAGCAAATATAACTCTTGCTACCTTTCCCAGTTAGTGAGTAAGAAAATGAAGTGAAATTCAATCATGTGTTACTGTGTAAAATATTTACTCACAACATAAAATAGGCTCTGTGAGATAAAGAAGACATAGTACCCACTCTCAAGGGGCTCATGGTCTAAGTGGGTGAGAGAGATAGTGACAATATAGTGGGGTAAGCATAGTTCAGAGTTGTGAAAAAAAAAAAAACTGATCTAAACTTACAGATTGGATTATGGAATGCTTCCTGCAGGAAATGGGCTTCCTATGTGGCTCAGTGTTAAAGAACCTGCTTGCCAGCCTGCTAATGCAGGAAATTCAGATTGGATCCCTGGGTTGGGAAGATCCCCTGGAGTAGAAGTGATAACCCACTCCAGTATTCTTGCCTGGAAAATTCCTGGGAAGCTACAGTCCATGGGGTTTCAAAGACTCAGACAGGACTGAGCACGCACACATGCATGCCTGGAGGAAAATACCTGAGATTCTCTTAAAGAATGAGTAGGAGAGAAGCTAGACATATAGAGAAAGGTGTTCTACGTAAAGAGGTCACCTGTAAAGTTCTAGTACTATTATGTACTCTGATTAGATAATATACTATGCCCAGAATATCAACAATAAATGGTATCAATTAGTACTATTGTTCTTACTATTACCATATAATCAGTGTTAGAAAGAGCAGGGAACTCACTGGGAATCAGAAGACCTATATTGGAGTCTTGGCTCTGCCACTTTGATTGCATTTGATCTTGAAAAACACATTTTTTCCCCCTCTGGTCCTCAATATGCATATCTGTAAAACAGTATTTTATTCTGTAATTTGCAAATATGTACTGATCACCTATTACATGTCAGGCACTATGCTAGGTGTTAGAGAAGCAATAAAGACCAGTAGTGATTAGACAAACAAGTTACAGTAACAAAGTATGATAATTAGTCTGAAAGAAAGGGGTTGTAAGAATAAATGGCAGTTTGTTACAAGGGGCATTGTAATGGTTTGACCAAATAAGAAAACTGGATATGAAAATCCTCTAAAAGCCATAACTAGCAAAATGAAAATGGTTCTTTAAATGTAGCTATTAGAATGAGGGAAGAGAGTTGAATCACCATGCATGTCAACTTTTTAAATTCATGTGCTTACTTTAACTTCTGGGTAATATCAACCTCAAGGCAGTTTTGCCCAAATTTCATTTTATTACGGCTTCCCTTGTGACTCAGCTGGTAAAGAATCCGCCTGCAGTGTGGGAGACCTGGGTTCGATCCCTGGGTTGGGAAGATCCCCTGGAGAAGGGAAAGGCTACTCACTCCAGTATTCTGGCCTGGAGAATTCCATGGACTGTATAGTCCATGGGGCCGCAAAGAGTCGGACATGACTGAGCTACTTTCATTTTCACTTATTTCTTCAAACTACTTACCTCCTGTCTATTCAGATTCATCCCTCCTGCTATAAAGGATGCCTGAAAGCATAGAATTATATTTGGAGAAAAAAGAAATGAACTCCTGACACTGGACTAAGGATGAGGAATCTAATTCTGGTGCTCCTGGAAAAAATCCTTTACCCTCCTTGGGCCTCAGTTTCCTCGCCAATAGGTGGAAAGTAGTGTCTACTACATGATGTCCTATGTTCCTTACAGCACTTCCATTTGGTAAAGACCATTTCTTCCTCTAGCATGGTGAATAATGCACAGTGATAGCTATATTTATGGAAGGATAAGATGCATGAATCTGTGCTGACTAGGAGGGGCATCAGCTCAGGATTGGACCCTGCTTTGGAATCTCCAGGCAATCCCAGACTGTTTGGCATTGATATAAGTCCATGCTAGAGTGCTCCCTATGTGGTAAGTCCACAGCAGAAAAAGATAGGAGGCCTGTCTCTGGCCAGATCTTCTAGTATCATGTTCATCAGAACTCAGGTTCTTGGCCCTAACAGAAAATTTCAAAAGGCTGTGGCACCCAAAAAAAGTCATTTCAAAAATGCTGGGTGTGCATATCAAGAATCAAAGAGCATAGAGGAATGAAAAGTATTAGGTATTTGATCCTCACTCTGTGCTAAGTTCTTTATAGAAACTCAGACTTGGTTACCGTTTTTATATATAAGATTAATTTGTTCATTGATTCAACACATATTTATTCAACATCTGGTATGTGACAGACTGTTCGGAGTACTGAAAATACAATAGTGAATAACTCAAAAAAGTCCCTGCAAACATAAATATACACAAAAAAAGGAAATAAATAACTAAACATATTCAGTTCACTCGCTCAGCTGTGTCCAATTCTTTGCAACCCTGTGGACTTCAACACGCTAAGCTTCCTTATCCATCACCAACTCCTGGAACCTGCTCAAATTCATGTCCATTGAGTCGGTGATGCCATCCAACCATCTCATCCTCCATTGTCACCTTCTCCTGCTGCCTTCAATCTTTCCCAGCATTCAGAGTCTTTCCAATGAGTCAGTTCTTCCAGTCAGGTGACCAGAGAATTGGAGTTTCAGCTTCCTCATCAGTCTTTTCAATGAACACCAAGGATTGATCTCCTTAAGGATGGGCTGGTTGGATCTCTTTGCAGTCCAAGGGACTCTCAAGAGTCTTCTCCAACACCACAATTCAAAAGCATCAATTCTTCAGCTCTCAGCTTTCTTCACAGTCCAACACTCACATCCATACATGACCACTGGAAAATCATAACCTTGACTAGATGGACCTTTGTTGGCAAAGTAATGTCTCTGCTTTTCAATATGCTATCTAGGTTGATCATAACTTTCCTTCCAAGGAGTAACTGTGTTTTGATTTCATGGCTGAAGTCACAATCTGCACTGATTTTGGAGCCCAGAAAAATAAAGTCTGACACTGTTTCCACTGTTTGCCCATCTACTTGCCATGAAGTGATGGGACCGGATGTCATGATCTTTATTTTCTGAATGTTGAGCTTTAAGCCAACTTTTTCACTCTTCTCTTTCACTTTCATCAGGAGGCTCTGTAGTTATTCTTCACTTTCGGCCATAAAAGTGGTGTTTTCTGCATATCTGACATTATTGATATCTCTCCTGGCAATCTTGATTCCAGCTTGTGCTTCTTCCAGCCCAGCGTTTCTCATGATGTACTCTGCATTAAGTTAAATAAGCAGGGTGGCAATATACAGCCTTGACGTACTCCTTTTCCTATTTGGAACCAGTCTGTTGTTCCATGTCCGGTTTGAACTGTTGCTTCCTGACCTGCATATAGGTTTCTCAAGAGGAAGGTCAGGTGGTCTGGTATTCCCATCTCTTTCAGAATTTTCCACAGTTAATTGTGATCCACACAGTCAAAGGCTTTGGCATAGTCAATAAAGCAGAAATATATGTTTTTCTGGAACTCTCTTGCTTTTTCCATGATCCAGTGGATTTTGGCAATTTGATATCTTGTTCCTCTGCCTTTTCTAAAACCAGTTTGAACATCTGGAAGCTCATGGTTCACATATTGATGAAGCCTGGCTTGGAAAATTTTGAGTATTACTTTGCTAGTGTGTGAGATGAGTGCAACTGTGCAGTAATTTGAGTATTTATTTGCATTGCCTTTGTTTGGGATTGGAATGAAAACTGACCTTTTCCAGTCCTGTGGCCACTGCTGAGTTTTCCAAATTTGTTGGCATATTGAGTGCAGCACTTTCACAGCATCATCATCTTTCAGGATTTGAAATAGCTCCACTGGAATTCCATCACCCCCACTAGTTTTACTCATAGAAATGCTTCATAAACCCCAGTTGACTGCCCACTCTAGAATGTCCAGCTGTAACCACCACTGTGGTTATCTGGGTCATTGAGATCTTCTTGTATAGTTCTTCTGTGTATTTTTATTACCTCTTCTTAAATATCTTCTGCTTCTTTTAATTCCATACAATTTCTGTCCTTTATTGTGGCCATCTTTGCATTAAATGTTCCCTTGGTATCTCTAATTTTCTTGAAGAGATCTCTAGTCTTTCCCATTCTATTGTTTTCCTCTATTTCTTTGCATTGATCACTGAGGAAAGTTTCCTTATCTCTCTTTGCTATTCTTTTAAACTCTATTCAAAAGGGTATATATTTTATTTTCTCCTTTGCCTTTCACTTCTCTTCTTTTGTCAGCTATTTGTAAGACCTCCTCAGCCAAACATTTAATTTTTTGCAAGTTTTTCCTTGTTTATGGTCTTGATTACTGTCCCCTGTACAATGTTACAAAACTCCATCCAGAGTTCTTCAGGCATTTTGTCTATAAGATCTAGTCCTTTGATTCTTTTTGTCACTTCTACTGTATAAGGGATTTGATTTCAGTCAGACCTGAATTGTCTAGTGGTTTTCCCTCCTTTCTTTAAGTCTAAATTTGGCAATAAAGACTTCATGATCTGAGCCACAGTCAGCTCCTTGTTTTTTGTTTGTTTGTTTGTTTTTGTTTTTGTTTTTACTATATAGAGCTTCTCCAGCTTTGGCTGCAAAGAATATAATCAATCTAATTTGGTATTTATCATCTGGTAATGTCCATGTGTGAAGTCTTCTCTTGTGTTGTTTGAAGAGGGTGTTTCTTATGATCAGTATGTCCTCTTGGCAAAACACTGTTAGCCTTTTCCCTACTTCATTTTGTACTCCAAGACCCAATTTGCCTGTTACTCCAGGTATCTCTTGATTCCTATTTTTGCATTCCAGTGCCTAGGACATCTTTTTTGGATGTTAGTTCTAGGTCTTGTAGCTCTTCATAGAACCATTCGACTTCAGCTTCTTCAGCATTACTAGTTGGGGCATAGATTTGGATTACTGTGGTATTGAATGGTTTGCCTTGTAAATGAACAGAGATCATTCTGTCGTTTTTGAGATTGCACCTAAGTACTGCATTTCAGATTCTTTTGTTGACTATGAGGGCTACTCCATTTCTTCTAAGGGATTCTTGCCAACAGTAGTAGATATAATGGTCATCTGAGTTATACTCACCCATTCTGGTCCATTTCAGTTCTCTGATTCCTAAAATGTCAATGTTCACTCTTGCCATCTCCTGTTTGACCACTTCTCATTTACCTTGATTCAAGGACCTAATGTTCCTGATTCCTATGCAATATTGCTCTTTACAGCATCGCACTTTGCTTCTATCACAAATCACATCCACAACTGGGCATCGTTTTCACTTTGGCTCCATCTCTTCATTTTTTCCTGTCGTTCATTGTTTCTCCACTCTTCTCCAGTAGCAATTGGGCAGCTACTGACCTGGGGATTTCATCTTTTGGTGTCATATCTTTTTGTCTTTTCATACTGTTCATGGGGTTCTTAAAGCATGAAGGCCTTTCCCTTCTCCAGTGGGCCACATTTTGTCAGAACTCTCCACCATGACCCATCCGTCTTTCATGACTCTACACGGCATGGCTCATAGTTTCATTGAGTTAGACAAGGCTGTGGTCCATATTATCAGGTTGGTTAGTTTTCTATTAGACTTCCCTGGTGGCTCAGATGGTAAAGCGGCAATCCACTCCAGTACTATTGCCTGGAAAATCTCATGGACAGAGGAGCCTGGTAGGCTACAGTCTCTGGGGTCGCAGAGTCAGACACGACTGAGCAACTTCATTTTCACTTCACTTTAGTTTTCTGTGATTGTGGTTTTCAGTCTGCCTGACCTCTGATGGAGAGGGATACAAAGTTTATGGAAACTTCCTGATGGGAGAGACTGACTGAGGGGGAACCTGGGTCTTGTTCTGATGAGTGGAGCCAAGCTCAGTAAATCTTTAATCCAATGTTCTGTTGATGGTGGAGCTGTGTTCCCTCCCTGTTTGATTAGTTTTCTGTGATTGTGGGTTTCATTCTATCTGCCTCTGAAGGATAAGGATAAGAGGGTTATGGAAGCTTCCTGCTGGAAAGGACTGTCTGTGTACAAAACTTGGTCTTGTTTTAAGTATATAAGTAAATGATAAAATGTCAGATAACAATAAACACTATGGAAAACACCATGAAGTAGTGCATATGAAGTAATGGTGTAGAGGCCAGGATTAAATTAGGTACTTTGGTTGGAAAAGGTCTTTCAAGGAAAGAATGTTGAAGCTGTGTGTTGAAAATAGAAGAAAAAACCAGTCATGTTAAGAGTTCCAGGAAGGTGGAACTTTAAATGCACAGACCCTAACATAAGTTCATTTGTATTTAAGGATCAGAAAGAATACCAGCATGTCTGGAGACTTATCATCAAGGGGATGGTGTCATGAAATTAAATCAGAAAGGCCTAGGTCATGCAGGATTTTGTGAGCTAATGTAGACTCTGGTTTTTACTCCAATAGCAGTGGTAGAAAAGACACTATAAGTTTGCTCTTTCATTATAGTATAGTTGATTTATAGTGTTCCAGTAGTTTCTGTTATACAACAAAGTGAATTAGTTAGAAATAAACATATGTCCACTCTTTCAGATTCTTTCCCATATACACCATTGTAGAGTACTGATTACAATCCCATGTGCTATACAGGAGATCTTTATTTGTTACCATATATATATGTAACCAATATAATATTTATCAGTTCAATCACTCAGTTGCGTTTGACTCTTTGGGACCCCATGGATTGCAGCACGCCATGTTTCCCTGTCCATCACCAACCCCCAGAGCTTGTTCAAACTCAGGACTATTGAGTCAGTGATGCCATCAAATCACCTCATCCTCTGTCATCCCCTTCTCCTCCTGTCTTCAGTCTTTCCCAGAAGCAGGGTCTTTTTTAATGAGTCAATTCTTCACATCAGGTGGCCAAAATATTGGAACTTCAGCTTAACCTTCAGTCCTTCCAATGAATATTTAGGACGGATTTCCTTTAGGATCAACTAGTTTGACCTCCATGAAGTCTAAGGGACTCTCAAGAGTCTTCTCCAATGCCTCAGTTCAAAAACGTCAATTTTTCAGTGCTTTCTTTATGGTCTAACTCTCATGTCCATAAATGACTACTGGAAAAACCATAGCTTTGACTATTGTTAGCAAAGTACTGTTTCTGCTTTCTAATATGCTGTCCAGGTGGGTCATAGCTTTTCTTCCAAGGAGCAAGTGTCTTTTAATTTCATAGCTCCAGTCACCATCTGTAGTGATTTTGGAGCCCAAGAAAACAAAGTCTGTAACTGTTTCCATTGTTTCCCCATCTATTTGCCATGAAGTGATGGGACCAGATACCATGATCTTCATTTTGTTGTGTGTGTGTGTGTTTTTTTTTTTAATTTTCTTTCCCTCTTTATTTTTTATCATATAATGATCTATTTGTTTGACATATAGCGATAATAATCCATTTATTTAACATGTAATAATTGAGTTTTTTGAAAAAAATCCCAACTAAAAAGTACATGTAATATATGTTCAGTATTTCCTATGTCACTTCAGTCATGTCTGACTCTGTGCGACCCCATAGATGGCAGCCCACCAGGCTCTGCTGTCCCTGGGATTCTCCAAGCAAGAACACTGGAGTGGGTTGCCATTTCCTTCTCCAATGCATGAAAGTGAAAGTGAAGTCACTCAGTCGTGTCTGACTCTTCACGACGGCATGGACTGCAGCCCACCAGGCTCCTCCACCCATGGGATTTTCCAGGTGAGTGCTGGAGTGGGGTGCCGCTGCCTTCTCTGATATGTTCCGTATAGACATGAGAAAATTTGAAAAGTTTACTCAAGCCAATATCATCATCCAGAGATAAGTTCTTAAACCCTTAGTATATTTCCTTTCAGTCTTTCTTTCTAGGTCTTAGTTTATTGAATGTTGAGTTTTAAGCCATCTTTTTCACTTTCTTCTTTCACTTTCATCAAGAAGCTCTTTAGCTCCTCTTCACTTTCTGCCACAAGGGTGGCGTCTTCTACATATCTGCATTTATTGATATTTCTCCCGGCAATCTTTAGCTTGTGCTTTATCCAGCCCAGCATTTTGCTTGTTGTACTCTGCATATAAACAAGATGATAATATACAGTCTTCACATACTCCTTTCACAATTTTGATCCAGTCTCTTGTTCCATGTCCTGTTCTAACTGTTGCTCCTTAATCTCCATATAAATACACACAGACATGTATGTACATGTGTATATATGTATGTATGTGTATATATATATATATATATATGTGTAGTGTGTTCCAATTTATCCCTGCCCTTGCTTTCAACCCTGGTATTATTAACGTTGATTTCTACATCTACATCTTTCTAATTTTGTTTTGTAAATATTGAGTTGACCAAAAAGTTCATTCACATTTTGCCATACCATCGTACATAAAAATCTGAAGAACTTATTGGCCAACCCAAAAAGTTCATTTCTACTATCTTTTTTTAGATTTAACTTATAATTGAATATTATATATTTGTCTTTGTCTGACTTACATCACTCAATATGACATTTTTTGTCTATTCATATTATTGCAAATGGCATTATCTCATTCATTTATATGGTTGAGTAGTATTCCATTGTGCGTTTATATCATGTCTTCTTTATCCATTCTTCTGTTGTTGGACATTTAGGTTGTTTCCATGTCCTGGTTATTGTAAATAGTACTGCAATTAAAATTAGAGTGGATGTATTATTTTTAATTATGATTTTCTCTGGATATATGCTCAGGAATGGGATTACAGGATCATATGGTAGGTCTAAGGCTTCCCTGGTGGCTCAACAGTAAAGACTCTACCTGCAATGTAGGACAATCAGTTTCAATCCCTGATTCAGGAAGATCCCCTGGAGGAGGGCATGACAACCCACTCTAGTACTCTTGCTTAGAGAATCCCATGGACAGAAGACCCTAGCAGGCTGCATTCCATAGGGTCTGCATAGGGTCCACGGAGTTGGGCATGACTAAAGCGACAAAGCAGCAGCAGTAGCATGGTATAAGTCAAATGCTTTTTCTCTACACTCTCTCCAGCATGTATTGTTTGTAGACTATTTGGTGATGGGCATTATACCTGGTGTGATACCTCACTGAAATTTTGATTTGTATTTTTCTAGTAACTAATGGTGCTGAGCAAGAAGAAGTAAAATTGTCACTATTTTTAAATGATATGATACCACACATAGAAAATCCTAAAGATGTTACCAGAAAATTACTAGAGCTCATCAATTAATTTGATAAAATTGCATTATATAAAATTAATACATAGAAATCTCTTGGATTCCTATACACTAATAACAGAAGATCAGAAAGAGAAATGAAAGAAACAATCCTATTTTCCATAACATCAAAAAGAATCAAATACCTGGAAATAAATTTACCTGAGGAGGCACTAGATTTGTACTCAGAAAACAGTAAGATACTAATG
>SJXQ01011342.1:0-14657 GCA_006408695.1 Aepyceros melampus
AAAGCAGAGACATTACTTTGCCAACAAAGGTCTGTCTAGTCAAGGCTATGGTTTTACCAGTAGTCATGTATGGATGTGAGAGGTGGGCTATAAAGAAAGCTGAGCACCGAAGAATTGATGCTTTTGAACTGCAGTGTTGGAGAAGATTCTTGAGAGTCCCTTGGACTGCAAGGAGATCCAACCATTTCATCCTAAAGAAAATCAATCCTGAATATTCACTAGAAGGACTGATGTTGAAGCTAAAACTCCAATACTTTCGCTACCTGATGCGAAGAGCTGACTCATTTGAAAGACCCTGATGCTAGGAAACATTGAAGGGCAGGAGGAGTAGGGCACATCAGAGGATGAGATGGTTGGATGGCATCACTGACTCAATGGACACAAGTTTGATTAAACTCCAGGACTTCAGCATGGCATGCTGCAGTCCATAGGGTTGCAAAGATTTGGACATGACTGAGCAACTGAACTGGAACTGAAGGTCCCTATATTGTCTAAAAAGGAAATAGAGGTATTGATTAGCCTTAGATTTTAAAAGTTGGTCTCTCCTCCCTTAAGTCCTACTCCCTTCAAGTGACCCATATTAAGTTATCTCATCTTCTATAATGCTGTTTTACAGGTGAAGCAACAAAGGCTTGGGGGAGGCTGCTGGGCTGACCCAGAGTTGCTAAACAGATCAGATCCATTAGCACAGTTCTCACTATTCTGATTGCAGCAATCCTTTTATAGTAAACAGTAAGCTCAACTTGTGATATCCTAGGGCCTCCAAATCTTCCCCAGTTTACTTCAAGCCAACAATTCCCTGGAAGGGTCTAAAAAATAAGAAATGAGTATATAACTTCCAAAGCAGTGGAAAGAGAAAATGAGTAATAAAAAATATATATTAATCCAACAATAAGAAATCATTTCACACCTATTACAATGGTGAAAATCCAAAAGCATTGACAATACCAAATGTTAATAAGAATGTGAAGCAATATGAACTCTCATTCACCTGTAGGAATACAGCCACTCTGAAAGACAGTTGGCCATTTCTTACAAAATAAAATATACTCTTACAATATAATTCAGCAATCACACTCCTTTGTATTTATCTACTGAACAGAAATCAAAACCCTGGTCCACACAAAAATCTGCAAACAGATGTTTACAGTAGCTTATTCATAATTGCCAAAACTTGGGAGCTAGCACGATGTCCTACAGGAGATGGATAAACTGTGGTATATCCAGACAATGGAATATTATTCACCACTAAAAGGAAATGAGCTATCAAGCCATGAAAAGATACAGAAGCCCCTTAGATACACATTACTAAATGAAAGAAGCCATTCTTAGAAAGGTTATACACTGTACAGTTCCAACTGTATGACATTTTGGAAAAGACAAAACTACGAAGACAGTTAAAATCAGTGATTGCCAAGGAATGGGCAGGGGGAGGAATGATTAGGGAAAGCAGAGGATTTTCAGAGAACTGAAACTTCCTCATACTATAATAGTGAATAGATATAATACATTTGTCAAACTTCATAGAATGTACAATACCAGGAGTGAATCCTAACATAAACTAAGGACTTTGGGTAATGATATATCAAGGTACGTCAATCAATTGTAACCAACGTACCATTTTGGTAGAGGAGGCTGTGGGGAGGGGGTGGATTTGGGTGGGGTGACTAGTAGGTATATGAGAACTTTCTATACTTCCTGCTTAATTTTCCTGTGAATCTAGAAGTATCCTAAAAAAATAAAGTGCATTTTAAAAAAATTCAACCAATGCAAAAGTAGGCAAGAAAGGAGAGGAAAAGAAACATAAACTAAGAAGAACCAATAAAAATCACAAAATAAGATGGTAACCATAAAGACAAAAACATAAACAATTACATCAAATGTAAATGGATTATGTGCTCCAGTTAGAAGGCAGAGACTGTCAGACTGGAAAAAGAAAACTAAAAGCAAACATGTGATACTTAAGAGATATATATATATATAAATATAAGGATACACAAAATTCAAGATAAGAAGAAAAAGGATTCATCAAGAAAACGCTAATAAAAGATGCCTGGTGTAATATTAATACTAAGCAAAAAAATAAGTTGAAAGGCATTCTAAGAATTGCTACAATAAAGAGAGTCAATTCATAATCATTGGGGTTAAGTTCACCAGGAAAAAATTAACTTACATTGAGTATACATCCAATAATACAACCTTAAAATATCAAAAATTTAACAGAACTAAAAGGAAAAATAAATAAGTCTAATATTTCCTCACTGAAAATCAAAAAATAGGACATAGATATTAAAAAATTAATAAACTTGCCTCAATGAACATACAGAGAGCACTACACTCAAAAGCTTCTGCAGAATATACACTCTTTTCAAATTAAATTTGGAAATTAAAAAAAACAAATGGGTCAAAACAAATCTTCAGAAATAAGAAGGGGTTTAGATCATATAAAATATATTCTCTAATTAAGCTGGAAATAAAAAACAAAAATAGCATTAAAACAAATATCCATCTGTTAGAAATTAAACACTTCTAAATAACAAGAAAAAGTTAACAGAAAAAAAAAGTAAGTATTTTGAACTAAATAATAATGAAAATGTCCCTTGTGCAAAGCATCTACCTAAAGAAGTTAAAAATAAAAAGGGCTGAAAGTAGTACTATTCATAGTAGTCAAAATAAAGACACAACCTAAGTGTCCTTAGTAAATGGAAAAGGAGAATGTGGTATACATATACAATGGATTATTATTCAGATTTAAAAAAGGAAAGTCTGCCATTTGTATGGATGAACTTGGATAAACTTGGAAGACATCATGCTAAGTTAAATAAGTCAGACACATGATCTCCCTTATATGTGGAATCTAAAAAACACTCTTAAACAGTAAGAATGGTGGTTACCACCAGAGACTAGAGGATGGGAGAAAGGAGAGATACGGATCAAAGGACAGAGACTTTCAGTTATAAGATGAATAAGTTCTAGGGACTTAATGTACAGCAAGGCTTCCCTGGTGGCTCAGAGGTTAAAGCGTCTGCCTGCAGTGCGGGAGACCTGGGTTCGATCCCTGAGTTGGAAGATCCTCTGGAGAAGGAAATGGCAACCCACTCCAGTACTCTTGCCTGGAAAATTCCATGGACTGAGGAGCCTGGTGGGCTTCAGTCCATGGGGTCGCAAAGAGTCGGACACAACTGAGCGACTTCACCTCACCTCAATGTACAGCATGCTGACTGTGTGTGTGTGTGTGTTTTCAGTCACTCAGTTGTGTCTCACTCTTTACAACCCCATGGACTGTAGCTTGCCAAGGCTCCTCTCTCCATGGAATTTTACAGGCAAGAATACTGGAGAGGGTAGCCATTTCCAACTCCAGGAGATGTTCCCAACCCAAGGATCAAACTCCCATTTCTTCTGTCTCCTGCAGTGGCAGGTAGATTCCTTACCACTGCTGCTACTGCTGCTAAGTCGCTTCAGTCGTGTCCGACTCTGTGCAACCCCATAGACGGCAGCCCACCAGGCTCCCCTGTCCCTGGGATTCTCCAGGCAAGAGCACTGGAGTGGGTTGCCATTTCCTTCTCCAATGCATGAAAGTGAAAAGTGAAAGTGATGTCGCTTTGTCGTGTCTGACTCTTAGTGACCCCATGAACTGCAGCCCTCCAGGCTCCTCCGTCCATGGGATTTTCCAGGCAAGAGCACTGGAGTGGGGTGCCACTGCCTTCTCCCCTACATCACCATTAACAACAGTGTACTGCATACTTGAGACTTGCTAGGATAGAAGATCTCAAGTGTTTTCAGCAGCACCACCACCCCCACCCCACGTCCTGCCACAAAAAAAAAGGTAACTAAGGCAAGTGATGGATACACCAGTTAGTTTGACTGTGGCAATCATTTCACAAGATATACATTTATTGAAACATCATGGTGTATACCTTAGATACAATTTTTGTCCAAAATAAATTAATAAAAAAAACATTTTAAGAGCTTAAAAGTAAATTCAAAGTAATTTGGAAGAAAAAACAAAAATGGCACAAATTAATTAATTCAGAAACAAAAACACCATAGAGAAAGTTAAAGTACTTTATATTTCAATAGAAACTAGAAAAAAAATCACTAGCATAAAAAATGTTTTAAAACTACATATTCTTACAAACAGTTAGCAATTAGAAAGACAGACAGATATAAGAACAAATCCACAGTAAATGCTGTTTATCCCCAAGGTTCTGAATTGTTGTCCCAAATGTTAAGGAGGGGAAGTTTGAAATAGGCTGTTAACTATGCAGGGAAGATGCAGACTTTCAGTTCTTCTTTCTGGCATTATCTCCCACTGATACCCAGTCCCCCAAACCAGACCTTTCTGGAGCAACTTTTGAAACTCTGTTCTGTCCTAAACATCTTCAAATGCATTTACAAATGCTTTCTCTCCCTTTTTGTCTTCTATAAAACTGGTTTCTCTTACATTATCCAGTGATGGTCCTTTTTCTCTTTATCTCATGCGTTCCTAACAGCACTTAAGAAGAAAAACAAAAAACTTTTCTCTACCCTCAGTTACCATCACTTTCCATTTTTAAAATCAACTCTTGAATGAGTTTTCTCCACATCCTCCATTGTGGTCTCACTCTCAACTCCTACCCTCTATCTCCACCCTCTATGAAACCTGCTTTCTCTAGAGTCACAGTACCTCCCTGCTCCTAAAGCTAACGGACCTCTTGCAGGCCTTATCTTACTTAAGGTCTCTCCTACTATCTGACCCCATTAACCATATCCTCTTTAGGAAAGATTCTCTTCCCCACACTCTCCAAATAGCTTACTTCCTAGCTCTCTGACCACTCTTCCTTAAGCATCATTTTTTCTGCTTATGCCAGAATTCTGACCTGTGTTCTGTTTTCCTCTCACTTTATATACAATCCCTAGGTGATCTTACCTTCTATCATAGTTTAACTTTCCATTTACAAAATTAAATCTCAAGCACATAACCACAGGATGGTTATGCCGTCTCTTCTTCAACTATTCTAATTCCTTAAATGAGAATTTCCACATATCATGTTGTCAGACATGGAACAAAATTGAAGCCCTCATTACCAAACAAACCTGTCCATCTTCTTGTGGTTTCAGTTTTAGTAAAGACATTTCCATTCACTTAACTGATGAAGGCAGAAACTTACATATTCTTACATACTGTTCTTGCTGCTCATATCTAATCAATTACTATCCATTAAATTCTACTTTGGCCTTCGCTTGTGGCAATGCAGGAGACCTGGGTTCGATCCCTGGGTTGGGAAGATTCCCTAGAGAAGAGAAAGGCTACCCACTCCAGTATTCTGGCCCAGAGAATTCCATTGACCATAGTCCATGGGGTCGCAAAGAGTCAGACAGGACTGAGCAACTTTCACTTTCCTTCAAATTCTACTTTATAAATATCTTTCAAAATTATCTAAATCTCTCCTTTAAAATACCAGCATCTATCCTAACATTTCAAAAACCAACACTCTAAAATTATTTTTTATAAATAATATGAACTTTTTCTACTTTCAAAATAAAAATTAAGTTAGCTTTCAAATATTTATATATCCATCTGTATACACTTAACTCAGAGAAGGCAATGGCACCCCATTCCAGTACTCTTGCCTGGAAAATCCCATGGACGGAGGAGCCTGGAAGGCTGCAGTCCATGGGGTTGCTGAGGGTCAGACACAACTGAGCTGTGTCACTTTCACTTTTCACTTTCATGCATTGGAGAAGGGAATGGCAACCCACTCCAGTGTTCTTGCCTGGAGAATCCCAGGGACGGGGGAGCCTGGTGGGCTGTCGTCTATGGGGTCGCACAGAGTCAGACACAACTGAAGTGACTTAGCACTTAGCAGCATACACTTAACTATATTTAACTACATCCATATGTAAAAAAGGAAAAAAAAAAAAAACCCTCCCTCTACTTCCAATTACTTTCTTCTACTCCCAATTGAATAAATTCATCCATTCTTTCAATTCATTCATTCAATCAAGATTTCTTGAACACCTGAAGTATTCCAGCCACTGTGCTAGGAAATGAAAGACAGGCAGTTTGCCCTCAAAGAATTATACAGATTTCTACACTCACCATTAATTTAGGGGGAAAAATTTAGCATTGGAAAGGTCAATCCAAAAGATCCATTCCTTCAAACGAAAGGACTTTGGGATGTCAGATCAAGGGTGTCCTTAATGTACTGCAAGGATAAAAGAAAACATGTGATCTCACAATTAAAAATAGCCCTAAATAATAAGGACAACAGCTAAGTAGAATTCACACTGCCACATGACTTTAACCCAAGTTCCTGTGGGAAGCAGAGGCTCAAGCCACAGAACAAAACTTTTCAGCACAACACATGAAATCAGACTCCTTGAAATACCCTTACTACCAGTATCAGCAGGACTGCCACCTCTGAGCCCTCAAAACCTAGTCTGCCAGACATTTTGTATTTTCCTCTGAGAGGTGTTCATACTTCAGAATTACCTGGTTCTAAAAGCTAAGCTTTCATATTTTAATTGTCTTCCATCTCAGAAGGGCCCTGTTCAAAGACCCATCCTCATCTTAGCCAGCCAGCTCAAGCAATCAAGTGAGATACATGAATGCACCTTAGTGGCAGGCCTTACGACTACTCAGGGTGCAAGTCAGTCCATGCCTTCCAAAAGGAGTTATAACTAGAATGATTCTCAGCTGAGGAGGTAGAGAGGAATTCAGATTCACCCAAGAGGCTTTGTCAAAATACGCCTTAAAGATTACAGTATGAAATATGCATTTATCATTGGACCCAGCAATCCTCTTCTAAGAATGTCAAAAATACAAAAAAGACCTATGACCAATACAAGTCACTGCAGCACTATTTTAACAGCAAAATAATATAAACAACTCAAATATCCATCAATATGCAATTGGCTGAATAAAACATGGCACAACTACACAATGGAGTTCTATAAAGCTATTAAAAAGAATGGTAAATATCTCTATATACTTGTACATATTTCCAGAATAGAGTGATTAGTGACAAAAGCAGAGTATATTGCATCTTGATATTTATCTAAGAAAGAGATACATGCACATGAATTATTTTTTTAATGGAAGGATAAACCAAAAAGTAATTTTTTAAAAATGGCTAAGCTAGAGTGGAAAGAAATGAAAGCTAGATTTCTCTAATGTATCTCACTTCATAGCTTTGATTTGGAAATCATGCAATGGTTTACAAGATTATAAAATAAAATTAAATAAAAATGAAAGGGAAAAGCTATCCCCTAAAACCAAAAACTAAAGGAAGTTCAGTCACACAAAGAACTACTTCAAATGATTTTAAACACAACAGTTTACTATTCATCCCTAATGGAATATCCAAAGGGAGAAAAATGGGAGGAATGCCAAGAAATTAGTTTTTGATAATCATATCACTACTAGAGATATTATTATACTAAAACCTTATCTTTTTAATAATTATGTTGATATCACCTAGAACCAAAATTTTTAATAAAATCAAAGAAAAAACCCTGTATAACTGAATCTGAATCACAATTATTAGTATGAACTTATGTATTTTCTCTGCAAAAGAAATACATATTTACTATCCCTATCCACTAAGAAGGCCCAGACCAATAATGGGCACTTCTGATGCCCAAACTGTGCCTTCTATATACATTTCCCACAAAACCAATAGAGTTCCTTGGAGAAGAGGCAGGTTTCAGACCTAGAATAGGAAATGTATAAGATGAGCTTCATATACCTTGTCATACTGAATACAAAGAATCTTTCAAAGATGAGTGGGATTGTATCAAAAGGATCCAGGAGGCAATCTGAAGAGACTAACATTTTGGAAAACAGTTGGATTATCATCTGAAACTCAACATCCATATCCAACATGGCCCAGAATTTCTACTTACAGGTATGTGCTATGCTGTGTATAGTCACTCAGTCAGGTCTATGTACTGTAGACTGCCAGCCTCCTCTGTCCACGGGGATTCTCCAGGCAAGAATACTGGAGTGGGTTGCCATGCCCTCCTCCAGGGGATCTTCCCAACCTAGGGACTGAACCCAGGTCTCCCACATTGCAGGCGGATTCTTTACCATTTGAGCCACCAGGGAAGCCCAAGAATACTGGAGTGGGTAGCCTATTCCTTCTCCAGGGGATCTTTCCGACCCAGAAATCAAACAGGGATCTCCTGCATTGTGGCAGATTCTTTACCAGCTGAGCGACCAGGTATACATTCCCCGAAACATGTACAAGAGAAGAAATGTGTAAGAATGTGTACTTGCTTGTACTCACTTGATTGCTTCAGAATACCAAAAACCTGGAAGCAAAAACCCAAATGCCTGTCAGCAGGAGAGTAGAGGACAAATCATGCAATATTCAAAAGAGAAACTATACAGCAGCTGAAACTAGTAAAGCACAGCGGCACACAACAGTATGAACGAACCTTACCAACATCACGTTAGGATGTGGGTAGCTGCCAAAGTTACTGGGGTTTTTGCCCAACATTGAATTTACAGATGTTCATTACTTTTCAAAAATAATCAATAGTTAAAAGAGGAAAAAAAGATGATTCTCATGCTAAAAGTTTTAGATGTTGTAAAAATCTGGTCAAAAATATTAACTATTATAATGAAAATGAATACTATTCACACCAATCTTAGGTAACATTAAAGAAATTAAGGCCCAAAGTATTTTAAAAGCAAAATTCTGGTATAATGTTTTCATTCCCTAAAACCAACTACATACATGTGAATTATCTGTTCAAATATATGGCACCCATTTGAAAAAGTAACAAATATTTTTTACAATCTTCTAGATTTCTAGTTTATCTTTTTAAATTAATGTCCAGTATATTTTGTTTTTTTCTTAATTCTTGTCATCCTAGTATATATCTAAGAATGAGCACTTTATTTTCTTCAAAACATTTTGTATTTTTTACTCTATTAAAAAGACAAGTACTGTATTATATTATCTAAAGAAAATTATACAAATTTCTTCCAGTGACATCATATTTAATCTGTGAGTATTTGGGCATTCTCAAAGTGAAGAAGGCAGTGGCAGTGGGCAGAGGCCAACAGGAGACACTCCATGTCCAAGGTCAGTAGCAGCGGTCGTGAGGAGCTACCCTACGTCCAAGGTAAGCAGCAGTGGCTGCGCTTTGCTGAAGTAGCCATGAAGAGATACTCCACGTCCAAGGTAAGAGCAACCCCAATAAGATGGTGGCGCTGAGAGAGGGCATCAGAGGGCAGACAGACTGAATCCACAATGACAGAAAAGTAACCAATCTAATCACAAGGACCACAGCCTTGTCTAACTCAATGAAACCATGAGCCACGCTATGTAGGGCCACCAAGACAGACGATCATGGTGGAGAGTTCTGACAAAATGTGGTCCACTGGAGAAAGGAATGGCAAACCACTTCAGGATTGGTGCCTTGAGAACCCCATGAACAATATGAAAAGGCAAAAAGATAGAACACTGAAAGATGAACTCCCCAGGTCAGTAGGTGCCCAATAGGCTACTGGAGATCAGTGGAGAAATAACTCCAGAAAGAATGAATAGATGGAGCCAAAGCAAAAACAACATCCAGCTATGGATGTGACTGGTGATAGAAGCAAGGTCCAATGCTGTAAAGAGCAATATTGCATGGGAACCTGGATTGTTAGGTCCACGAATCAAGGCAAATTGGAAATGGTCAAAGAGGTGATGGCAAGAGTGAGTGTTGACATTCTAGAAGTCAGCAAACTAAAACGGACTAGAATGGGTGAATTTAACTCAATGACCCTTATATCTACTACTGTGGACAAGAATGCCTTAGAAGAAATGGAGTAGCCATCATAGTCAACAAGAGAGCCAGAAATGCAGTACTTGGATGCAATCTCAAAAACAACAGAATGATCTCTGTCCGTCTCCAAGGCAAACCATTCAATATCATGGTAATCCAAGTCTATGCCCCGACCATTAATGCTGAAGAAACTAAAGCTGAATGGTTCTATGAACACCTATAAGACCTTTTAGAACTAACACCCAAAAGAGATGTCCTTTTCATCATAGGGGACTGGATGCAAAAGTAGGAAGTCAAGAAATACTTAAGTAACAGGCAATCTGGCCTTGGAGTACAGAATGAAGCAGGACAAAGGCTAATAGAGTTCTGCCAAGAGAACACACTGGTCATAGCAAACACTCTCTTCCAACAACACAAGAGAAGACTCTACACATGGACATCACCAGATGGCCAACAATAAATCAGACTGATTATATTCTTTGCAGCCAAAGAAGCTCTATACAGTCAGGAAAAACAAGACCGGGAGCTGACTGTGGCTCAGATCATTAACTCCTTATTGCCAAATTCAGATGGAAATTGAAGAAAGCAGAGAAACCCACTAGACCATTCAGGTATGACATAAATCAAATCCCTTGTGATTATACAGCAGAAGTGAGAAATAGATTGAAGGGATTAGATCTGATAGTCAGAGTGTCTGATGAACTAAGAACAAAGATTCCTGACATTGTACAGGAGATAGGGAGCAAGACCATCCCCAAGAAAAATAAATGCAAAAAAGCAAAATGGCTCTCTGAGGAGGCCAGGCTCAGATCATTAACTCCTTATTGCCAAATTCAGATGGAAATTGAAGAAAGCAGAGAAACCCACTAGACCATTCAGGTATGACATAAATCAAATCCCTTGTGATTATACAGCAGAAGTGAGAAATAGATTGAAGGGATTAGATCTGATAGTCAGAGTGTCTGATGAACTAAGAACAAAGATTCCTGACATTGTACAGGAGATAGGGAGCAAGACCATCCCCAAGAAAAATAAATGCAAAAAAGCAAAATGGCTCTCTGAGGAGGCCTTACAAATAGCTGTGAAAAGATGAGAAGTGAAAAGCAAAGGAGAAAAGGAAAGATATACCCATTTGAATGCAGAGTTCCAAAGAATAGCAAGGAGAGGTAAGAAAGCCTTCCCCAAAGATCAGTGCAAAGAAATAGAGGAAAACAGTAGAATGAGAAAGACTAGAGATTTCTTCAAGAAAATTAGAGATACCAAGGGAACATTTCATGCAAAGATGGGCTCAATAAAGGACAGAAATGGTATGGATCTAACAGAAGCAGAAGATATTAAGAAGAGGTGGCAAGAATACACAGAAGAACTGTACAAAAAAGATCTTATAATCTAGATATATGACCTAGATCATCATGATGGTGTGATCACTCACCTAGAGCCAGACATCCGGGAATGTGAAGTCAAGTGGGCCTTAGAAAGCATCACTACGAACAAGCTAGTGGAGGTGATGGAATTCCAGGTGAGCTCTTTCAAATCTTGAAAGATGATGCTGTGAAAGTGCTACACTCAATATGCCAGCACATTTGGAAAACTCAGCAGTGGCCACAGGACTGGAAAAGGTCAGTTTTCATTTCAATCCCAAAGAAAGGCAATGCCAAAGAATGCGCAAACTACCGCACAATTGCACTCATCTCACATGCTAGTAAAGTAATGCTCAAAATTCTCCAAGCCAGGCTTCAGGAATACGTGAACCGTGAACTTCCAGATATTCAAGCTGGTTTTAGAAAAGGCAGAGGAACCAGAGATCTAATTGCCAACATCCAATGGATCATGGAAAAAGCAAGAAGAACCAGAGATCAAATTGCCAACATCTACTGGATCATGGAAAAAGCAAGAGAATTCCAGAAAAACATCTATTTCTGCTTTATTGACTATACCAAAGCCTTTGACTGTGTGGATCACAATAAACTGTGACAAATTCTGAAAGAGATAGGAATACCAGTGTACCTGACCTGCCTCTTGAGAAACCTGTATGCAGGTCAGGAAGCAACAGTTAGAACTGGACATGGAACGATAGCCTTGTTACAAATAAGAAAAGGAGGATATCGAAGTTGTATATTGTCATCCTGCTTATTTAAATTATATGCAGAGTACATCATGAGAAATGCTGGGCTGGAGGAAGCACAAGCTGGAATCAAGATTGCCAGGAGAAATATCAATAACCTCAGATATGCAGATGACACCACCCTTATGGCTGAAATCTAACAAGAACTAAACAGCCTCTTGATGAAAGTGAGAGGA
Source organism: Aepyceros melampus (assembly GCA_006408695.1). Taxonomy (NCBI): domain Eukaryota; kingdom Metazoa; phylum Chordata; class Mammalia; order Artiodactyla; family Bovidae; genus Aepyceros; species Aepyceros melampus. The sequence goes on from SJXQ01011342.1 coordinate 12,064, forward strand.
CAGTGAAAAAGTTGGCTTAAAGCTCAACATTCAGAAAACAAAGATCATGGCAGCCGGTCCCATCACTTCATGGCAAATAGAGGGCGAAACAGTGGAAACAGTGATGACTTTATTTTTTTGGGCTCCAAAACCACTGCAGATGGTGACTGCAGCCATGAAATTAGAAGATGCTTACTCCTTGGAAGGAAAGTTATAACCAACCAGACACCATATTAAAAAGCAGAAACATTACTTTGCCAACAAAGGTTTGTCTAGTCAAGGCTATGGTTTTTCCAGTATTCATCTATGGATGTGAGAGTTGGACTATTAAGAAAGCTGAGCACTGAAGAATTGATGATTTTGAACTGTGGTGTTGGAGAAGACTCTTGAGAGTCCCTGCAAGGAAATCCAACCAATCCATCCTAATGAAATCAGTCCTGTATATTCACTGGTTGGACTGATTTCAAGCTGAAACTCCAATACTTTGGCCACGTGGTGTGAAGAGCTGACTCATTTGAAAAGACCCTGATGCTGGGATATTTGAGGGCAGAAGGAGAAGGGGATGTCAGAGGATCAGATGGTTGGATAGCATCAGTGACTCAACGGACATGAGTTTGAGTTGGTTATGGACAGGGAGGCCTAGCATGCTGCAGTCCATGGGGTCGCAAATAGTCGATCAAGAGTAAGCAACTGAACTAAGTACATTAAAAAGAAATTCAATAACAATAAAAAACAGTTAGATGTTCTTTAGACGATTATGAGGTATAAATATAGTATGTCCTCTTTGGGTGTTTACCAAATTAGTTGAGAAGACAGAAAGTATAGACACAAACAAGAAAACAAAAATGGAGAGGATTTAATTGATAAACATAGATGCAAAAATCCTTAATAAAATTCTAGCAATCAGAATCCAACAACACATTAAAAAGATCATACATCATGACCAAGTGGGCTTTATCCCAGGGATGCAAGGATTCTTCAATATCTGCAAATCAATCAATGCAATTCACCACATTAACAAATTGAAAAATAAAAGCCATATGATATCTCAATAGATGCAGAGAAGGCCTTCGACAAAATTCAACATCCATTTATGATAAAAACTCTCCAGAAAGCAGGAATTGAAGGAACATACCTCAACATAATAAAAGCTATCATGACAAACCCACAGCAAACATTCTCCTCAATGGTGAAAAATTGAAAGCATTTCCCCTAAAGTCAGGAACAAGACAAGGGTGCCCACTTTCACTACTACTGGAAATGGCAACCCACTCCAGTATTCTTGCCTAGAGAATCCCAGGGACAGGAGAGCCTGATGGGCTGCTGTCTATGGGGTCACACAGAGTCAGACACGACTGAAGCGACTTAGTAGCAGCAGCAGCATTCAACATAGTTCTGGAAGTTTTGGCCACAGCAATCAGAGCAGAAAAAGAAATAGAAGGAATTCAGATTGGAAAAGAAGAAGTAAAACTCTGTTTGCAGACGACATGATCCTCTACATAGAAAACCCTAAAGATTCCACCAGAAAATTACTAGAGCTAATCAGTGAATATAGTAAAGTTGCAGGATATAAAATCAATACACAGAAATCCCTTGCATTCCTATACACTAATAATGAGAAAGTAGAAAAAGAAATTAAGGAATCAATTCCATTCACCATTGCAACAAAAAGAATCAAATACTTAGGAATATACCTACCTAAAGAAACTAAAGACCTATACATATAAAATTATAAAACACTGATGAAAGAAATCAAAGAGGACACTAATAGATGGAGAAACATACCATGTTCATGGATCAGAAGAATCAATAATAGTGAAAATGAGTATACTACCCAAAGCAATCTACAGATTCAATGCAATTCCTATCAAGCTACCAGTGGTATTTTTCACAGAGCCAGAACAAATAATTTCACAATTTGTATGGAAATACAAAAAACCTCGAATAGCCAAAGCTATCTTGAGAAAGAAGAATGGAACTGGAGGAATCAACCTGCCTGACTTCAGGCTCTACTACAAAGCCACAGTCATCAAGACAGTATGGTACTGGCACAAAGACAGAAATATAATCACTGGAACAAAATAGAAAGCCCAGAGATAAATCCACACACCTATGGACACCTTATCTTTGACAAAGGAGGTAAAAATATACAATGGAGAAAAGAATCCCACTACTGGGCATACACACCAAGGAAACCAGAATTGGAAGAGACACTTGTACCCCAATGTTCATCGCAGCACTATTTATAATAGCCAGGACATGGAAGCAACCTAGATGTCCTTCAGCAGACGAACAGATAAGAAAGCTCTGGTACATATACACAATGGAGTATTACTCAGCCATTAAAAAGAATACATTTGAATCAGTTCTAATGAGGTGGATGAAGCTGGAGCCGATTATACAGAGTGAAGTAACCCAGAAAGAAAAACACCAATACAGTATACTTACACATATATATGGAATTTAGAAAGATGGTAATGATAATCCTGTACGCGAGACAGCAAAAGAGACACAGATGTATAGAACAGCCTTTTGGACTCTGTGGGAGAGGGAGAGGGTGGGATGATTTGGGAGAGTGGCAGTGTAACATGTATGATATCATAAGTGAAACAAAT